>MIQA02002125.1:0-30271 GCA_001887855.2 Sclerospora graminicola | reverse complement strand
CACGTAATAACGCTAGCACTTCCTTATCCACAATGCCATAGTTAACTCCATTCGGTTTTAATGTTCGGCTTGTGAACGTCACCGGGCAATAAACTCCGTCGTGATCTTGGACCAGTGCGGCCGATATTGCCCATTTACTGGCATATAAGATCACCACGGGAATCTTCTCCGGATCGAAGTGTTTCAGTATCGGTGTCGAGATCATCTTCGCCTTTAACATACTGAAGGCTACCATAGCGCGATTCATGTGATCTTCTGACCCTGGCACAGTTCGATCGGTTAGTGATCCAATCTCGAGATCCGTTTCAGTAGCTTCAACCTCGTGATCAGTCCCAATTGGTGATCCTCCCACCCGATCACGTTCTCTCAGGCCATGATAATCAACTTCCTTCAATTCATAAAGTATAGCGGCGTAGATCGAGAAGTCCTCGATAAATCTGCTATAATAATTCAATGATCCGAGGAAGGATTGCATGGCCTTCAACGATCGGGGGAAAGGTAAGCTGCTGAGAGCGGCTAGATCTTTCGGGTTTGCTTCCAAGCCTTGGATCGATACGTTATGGCCGAGGTAAGCGACCTTGGGTTGACCCAGAAACTCTTGACCACACTGATCGACAAATTTCAGCGCTCGCAGGTGTCTAGGAGTCGTTCGACCTTATCGCATAGCATATCCCAGGATGTTGCCGTGACCAAGATATCATCTATGTATGATCGCCTTCCCAATACTGATCGGCCCTGATCTTGGTCTGGCTCACCTTCCGTAAACACATCATGTAGATCAGTGGTTTTCCGATCAGCACTGATCTGGAAATACCCATAGAGAGCATTGTCGATCAGCCTTTGGTAGATCTGTGGGGCATTCTTTAATCCAAACGGCATCCGATTCCACTCAAAAAGTCCAAAAGGTGTAACGAAAGCCGAGATCTCCCGAGCGCGATCAGTCATCGAAACCACCCAGAAACCGCTAGCCATATCCAACGAACAAAACCATAAAACTTTATCTAGATCTTCTAATAGGTCGTTGATCAGGGGCATCGGGTAGACCATCAACTTCGTGAGGCGATTCACCATTCTGTAGTCGATACACAATCGAATATCAACCCCATTCTTCTTAATCACAATCACGATCGGTGATGCCCACTGCGATGTTGATGGTCGGATGATCTTTGTACTCAGCAAACCTTTGATCAAATCGGATAACTTTTCCCGGTATTGAGGTGCAACTTTACGACAACGCTGAGCGATCGGCCTCGCGTTTCCCACGTCTATATCACAAACAGCTCCGAATGCGGCTGGGGGTAGGGCGTTACCTTTCCCCATCAGTAAGTGACGCCTCTTCCAGATGATCTTCTTTAGCTGATCGATCTGTTCGGGCGTATTCACCTCGGGATCACCGACCTGTAAATCTTCCATGGTGACTTCTGGCATATTTGGCGATACTTCCGGTAACACAGCCATCTGCTTCTCGATACCTTCAATATACTGATCGCCGCCTTCGTGTATACACACTTGTTCGTCCACCTGATCTACCTTTTTCTGATCGGCATCATCTTGGATCGCCCCTTGTACGTCACTCGACTGATGGTTTACTTCGGATTCACCCTCCTCTGTATTGAATTCAGCTGGTTCATCCTCCTTTTCTTCCTCATGATCGTGCTTGGACTCTTCACTGTCCTTTCCGCTAACTGGGTCCGCTGTTTTCGGTGAGCCGGGCCTAATTATACTCAATATCTGTGGACCTTCTTTGGCCCGGCCTTCCCCTGTCGCTTCGATCGATGGCCTCCTGATCAGCAGCTTGGTCGGCGTAGAATACTCCGGCTTCTCGACCATAGGTGAGGTATCTTCATCCGCTAAATCTTCGTCACTGATCATGTCCGTGGTGGCTTGATAAGCCAGATTCTGCCATTCAATGTATCTTCGTGATCCCACTGAAACATATCCGATCTGTCGGGGTACTTTCCCTTCAGGTAACCACATCCCTAAGATCATGTCTTCGTGGATGATCAGCGGCTGATCGGATATATTTGTGACTCTGATGTAGCTTGATCGGCCGATACCTTTAACGAACGTTGGTACCCAACGTTCGCCACGGGTCAGCCACAATTTCTGTTGCCGATCACTCGACCGAATCATGACATCGACTGATCGGGACACCCCAATGTTCTCGTACTGACCCATCTTTAACATCCGTACATGAGTACCATACAAAGGTCGTCGGCCAGATAACTGAATCTGCACTTCATCCGGCAGAGTCAGGGTTCCATGAGATAGGTCAAGTCGTATACCGGCGGGTACCATAAAATCCATCCCCAATATCGCGTCCTGACCGGCTAGCCGTCCAACCCAAGCATTAAAATAGTAGACCAGGGATCCTGCCAGGGTGATCTTCACACGTGATCGTCCTTCCGTCATATATGAACTCTCGCCGATCCCAACACATTCTTGCCTCTGGGTACTGTCTATACGACATCCCACCTTACGAGCAAAGGCGGAGTCGATGATCGAGACTTCCGCCCCAGAGTCAAATAAAATAGTGGCTTTTTCATTGTTGATCTTTCCATTAGCTTTAGCCTGTTTAAACCACTTGTCGGGAGAGTGATACTTCCAGTATCCTCGGGATTCACCGGGCAGTAGATCCAACTCCATGATCACGTCCGATCGGGAATATTCATCCACTCTGAGACTGTAGATCGGACACCGATCGATGCAATTTGAATTAGAACATGTATTGTCGGTTATCTTCTTTTCCTCAAACTTATCTCCGCTACCGACATATGCATAAATGCAGAACATAGATCGCTCGGCTCGAACCAGATTCCAACCTGGCGAGCGATCTAGTTTAACATCTTCTCAACATCTGGTGGGAGCATACCAGCATGTTTAGTCGGCACATACCACTTGCGCATCAGATTAAAGAATTCTTCGATCGGGCAGGCGCCGGCGTCATGAAGCTTCCCACAGGTCTTGCACACGAAAAAACAATGATCAGAAGGGTGACCTTTACGATCACATTTTCCACACGTAATTCTTTTCCAACAATCACGATCTCCATGTTTGGTCGACCCACAATGCACACATTTCTTACGAGATCGGTCCTGATCAGGTTGAATACCACCAGGTTTCCGTCCGTCCACGCCATTAGTCGATGATCTCGGGCGATACATTGGTTCCGTCGTAAATACATGACGGTACTGTTCCTCGTCCGAACTCAGACTCGACTGGCCACTTTCTTCTTCAGAACTTGAACTGTCTGACTCCTTCGCGATCATTCGAATCGCTCTGGCTGGTCGGGCTGCCGGTATCTTGCCCTGATCAGGGTGTGGCTTGGACCGGTAACGGTTCGATCCTACCTCGACCTTGGGCTGTCGACTCTTGGCCCGCTGCAGCGTCCTCAGAGTCAGTTCCAGTTGTTCTGAGTCCTTTATACGGAGCAGGGTTAGCTGATCAGCCAGATCGCGATTATCCAGAGTCCCAATGAAGTGCTCGACATGTTCACGGGCTATGTCCGGGTGTCGAGGGTCCTTGATCGGCATTTTCGCGCGTAGACCAGCAACATTCAACCGATGTAAGTACTCGATCGGCGTCTCGTCGGATCTTTTCTTCATGTGGTAGTACTGCCTAGCGACAGACACCCCCGAATTGCAATATTGTTCTTCAAACTCTTCACACAAACGAGGCCACTTCAGACGCACTTCTCGACTTAGCTGTTTAAGCCAGTTCTTGGCCGGACCTTTCATTAGATCAGCGAAGATCAGGCATCTTTCAGCTTCCGGTGTCTTGTCCCTCAGAAAAGCTGACTTAGTCCGGCTTAACCAACCTCTGGCCTGATCGTCATCCATGTCTTTGCCGGTGAAATCCTTCAATTCCGAGATCGCAGACATTCGTACTCGGGTGATCGTTCCTGATTCACTGTCAAATGCCTGCGCGGAGGCCATATTCGCTCTACGAGGCATCTCAATGTCCAGATCATCTGGATCGAAATGTTGGCTGATCTCGCCCTCTGACTCCATGTCCACATCACTCCGCGGGGGTGATCGGTGAAATCGGTCCTGGTGATCGGCCTGGCATATCGAACGAACGATTCCGGCTGATCGGACTGATTCCATCTCCACATCCACGGGTCTCTTGACCGATTTCTCAGCAGACTGATTCATATTCGGTGCCGATCGCCATGGTTGTCCTTGCCCAGGTGTGTACTGAGGCAATCCATACTGATCACCCGCAAATCGGTTCATCATTGTCGCGAACATGGCTTTTAATTGCTCTGGGACCTCCGGCATGTTGGTTGGACCGGTATTGGAGGTCGGATTGGCCTGTGGCACTTCCTGAGCATCTTCAAAACTATCATCCGATCCGACTCTACCAGGTTCAGGCTTTCTCTTCCTGTTCTGTGACTCGGTCTTGGGGTCGATCTGCTGGATCCCTTTCGGGCCCAACGTCATACGTGTGATCCCAACCGAGGAGTCGGTGGATGCCGCTCCAGATTGTGATGACGATTGATAGATCGACTCGATATCCATAGGATACTCCACCAACTGTGATCGGTGCGAAGGATCCGCGATCGGCGACTGAACCACTGGGTTCGCCCCTAGTAACGAGGCAAGATGATCATACAGGGTGATCATAGATTCTCTGATCGTCTCTTGATCCAGATCGAATAGCATATTCGCGTCGAAGGCACCAGTAGTGAAGCCAACCTCGTCGATCTGCGCCAAGAGGTTCCTGATCAGATCAAGTTGACTGCCTGTGATCACCGGCCGGGTCGCTCGACCTTCCAGCTTCCCGATGATCTTAGGCTTGATGATCTTCATCACTGGGTTGGTAACCAGGAACTTGTGAAACTCTCGAAGATAGAACAGTCGTTCCACATCTTGGACAGTGGTCTTCTCGGCTGGTTCGATCTTCTCTTCGTCTTCCTCGAAGATCTTCGGTTTAGGTTTCACATATTTTTTAGGTGGATCGCAATGATCCGCCCCCATGTTTTTTCTGTCTTTTTCCATTTTCTTCTTATGCATAGGATCAAGGTTAACACCTCGATCCTTTCCTGGGTTATAGTCAACTTTACTATAACCCAGATCGGCCCCGATCGGGGCCATGTGGGGAGTTATTTCATCTTTAATCTCGACCTGGCACTCCACCAGACCAGGTCGATCATCGCTTCCTTTAGAAATGGACAGCATCGGAGGCGATACGCCTTCCTCCAATACACCCGAAAAAGTTTCCTCCACTTTGATTTTCACATCTTTTTCATCATCAAAGGAATCACGGTGATATCCTGAGTCACCAAGTGATCCGGGCACGCGCACCATTGTGGTGGAGCCGATTTCCAAATCCATGACCGAAGTCTTGGGTGGAATCCGGATACCCACTGGCCCGGACGACCAACTATCGGAGGGGGTACTCCGTCGATCCTGATCAGCATCGGAATCAGATGAATCACCACTGTGGTGACTGATCTGATCCTCCCGGTCATCTGGCCGGTCTTCATGCTCGTCAGGATCTATGTTTAACTTCATCTCACCTTGTGTACCCGTCGATCGGGGCTGATTACACTCACTTAGGTGGACTCGGTGACGAAAAGGATGATCTTGATCAGGTCGGAGGGTTTGACCTTCTCGAGACGGGGGGTGTCCTCGGGTGGAAATCTTCACCGGAGAACGGGTTGGGGTCGACACTTATTCAGTATCTAGGCACTGATCAGGAAAGTTCGTCTGATCAGGCCAGCCAATGAGAGAGAGATATAACGAAACCAAGAAAATGCGATCAATCCACGATCTTCCACAGTAATCCACAAACGTTATCTCCACAAAACCTTTACCAATATTATTAACGTGTTCCAAACACGTGCGCGTTGCGGGTGAGGTTAGATCACCTAAAACAAACCCGTCGGGGGTCTTCCGGTAAGCCAAAATGCGTCTTAGCGCGTCTTAACCGGGAAATAGTTGAGCAAGAGGGGACTAATCAACCCTGTGCTCCCAATGACCGCACACGTGGCGGAGCGACTCTTTGCTTTAGGGGGAAAATCTAAACCTGTTATTATATATGCAATGTCCTATACCTGTGTACCATACCTCAACTCATGCCTGACCTTTACTTCGAACCTATTTACTTCGTCGCACGGTTGCGTAACACTCTCTTGCCCATCCTGGCTGCACCTTCAAGCTGACCTGTACCGATTCTGCCCTGATCATGACCCGACTCTTCAGAAGATCTTCAACCCATCCTGATCTTCAACAAACGACCTTGAAACCACTTGAGACCTGCTCTTCAGCACTTGTTCACTTCATATATAGTCCGACCAAACCGAGAACTTACTTGCCCTTGCATATCAACGCCGATCAGAGGCTGATCGGCCCTGATCACGATCGACATAGTGATCGACCAAGTGATCAGGTGGTGATCAGGCTGATCAGCCCTTGATCACCTCGGGGACGCTCTGGGTCATCATCATCACGACTCAACTCATCTTCCAAACCACACTTCCGATCTTTATACCTTGTCAAGGCAACCATACAACACCGATCAAGGCTGATCAGGCCTTGCCACATCATCTTCGGACCAACCAAAGGTTCACATCACTCATGCAACCTGTTAATCCACCTGCCCGATCTTCATTCATCATTTGATCTTCATTCTTCGGGCATGACAGGCCGATCAGGCTGTAACTTCGTATCATAGCCAGCTTCAACCACTATACCATTCAGAGATCGGCTGGTCACCTGTCCTTGGTATGTCATGTCGACAGTCACTATTTCTTATTACATCCACGAGAACTCCACTTAGTGACTGTGACAACGATCGTGATCGTGATCTCCATCATTCTGCCAGTGCCTGGGACTGGGCTTAACGACCATACTTGGCTGATTCTTCCACGTCGTAAATATCCGTTGGCCACCACCTTTTCTTCTTAATCGTGATCGACCTTTTCCCACCCATCAACCGTCATATGTTGATGGGTGTTCTATCGTCACCAATCAACGGCCATGTGTGGTCCACTTCAGTCCCAATATTTTCCGATCGCTTCACCACAATATCAATCGGGAAGGTTTTGTCGAGATAACGTTTGTGGTTTACTGTGGAAGATCGTGGTTTTATCGTGGTTTCTCGTTTACTCACGTTTTTATTGGCTGGCTTGATCGGAAGAAGTTTCCCGATCAGTGCCTTAGATAATTCAACTAAGTATCGACTCTGATTCGTTCTCCGGTGAAGATTCCCACCCGAGGACACCCCCGTCTCGAGAAGGCCATCCCCTCCGACCTGATCAAGATCATCCTTTTTATCAAAGAGTCCACCTGAGTGAGTGTAACCACCCCGATCAATGGGTACACAAGGTGAGATGAAGTTAAGTATGGATTCTATCGCACATGACGACCGGTCGGATGACCGGAGGATCGAATCAGTCATCATAGTGATGATTCATCCGATCCTGATGGCGATCAGGATCAACGGAGTACCCCCTCCGATAATTGGTCGTCCGGGCTAGTGGGTATCCGGATTCCGCCCAAGACTTCCGTCCTGGATTAGGAAATCGGCTCCACCACAGTGGTCCCGGCCCCGCGCCCTAGTCGTTCATGATTTATTTTGGGTGCGTTGTTACTACGCGCGCTGGTTAGTTCAGAATGGTTGAGGGGGCTCTATGGCAAAATCGGAGCTGGTATTGTACATAAGGACACATGTATTGTTTCCCGCTGTACTGTACAACTATTACAGTATCACTGTCGACGAATTTGTGTACTTTTGAACAGGTTATGAGTCCAAAAGGGCTCATAACCTGTTCAATAGTACCTTTATCCAATTCGCAGTTGGAACTTATGCTTTAGCATTGTTGTAGTCGATAACTCACCAAAGTATAGCGAATACACTTACTCTCGATCGTCGAATCTTATACCTTACTATATCAAGGTATAACAAGCGACGAAGCTACTAAGTTAGACGTAGTCGTGAAAGTCGGACACAGGGACGTAATTAATAAAATGTGCATTAAGAAGTGACTAAGTGGCTACCATATCAATATGCATGCTAAGTATCGAGACGTACTCGATAACGTACGAGTAGTTTTGAGACCGACACTACACTTAACTCAAAATAAAGTCGGTTATGGTCCGAATTCATTTCACCCAACTTTACTCCAAATATAGTAATTAGAGAACTTTCGCAACATAAAAATCGAGGAGGTTTCAGTTTTAGTTTGAGTAAGGCGTGGTTTAGGGCAAATCACGAACTCAATCTCATCTCAATCGCGGTTAGGTTTAAGATTTCAGACTTGTATCTCAACTGCTAAAATTCATTTGAGATAGCGGAAACCACACAAAAATGGTATTTTACGTCGCTCATTTCGTCGGGATATTTTTGTATGAGAGCTATCCTTATGGTGATGTTGTGACGTATCTAGTTGCCATTCTTTTTATAAACGGTACTAGTAATTGTACAATTTGCCACCCACCACGCCAACATGGAGATGGCAACCACGGCGGCGGGAGCAGCACAGCCGGCCCGCCACCTCCGCTGCCACATTACTACAAAACGAATTAACCTGACTTTATATAAAATTAATGAGATTATGAAAGAAGGTAAACTTTACTTTATGGAAAATCTGGCGCATTGTTAAAACTTGGGTCATGTACCACGTTTAGTTACGAACTTTCTCTATGGCTACGTCATGGTTAATTCTACTGCAGACACTACAGCTGTTCAAAAGTATCCTTTTCCATGTTGCAGTAGGAACTTAAGCTTAAGTCAAGTCGTAGTCGATAATGTTGAATATACTTGCACTTGTTTGTTGAAACTTATACCTTACTTTGTCAAGGTATAACAGTCGACGTAGATGCCAAGTTAGACGTTGTCGCGTAGATTGAACACAGGGACTTGGTTAAAAAAAAGTGTATTAAGAAGTGATTAAGTATCTACCTAATCAATATGCATGCGAAGTGTCGAGACTTCACGAGACAATGTGCAAGCAGTTTTAAACCTACACTAAAGTTACCTCGAAATAAAGTCGGTTATGGTCCGAATACCTTTCACCCAACTTTACTTAAATATAGCAAAGTACCGTAAATCTCTCAAAAAGTGCTCCAAAGTAGTACCGTAATAGTAACCATTATGTATCTAACATAATAATTAACAATACCGATATACCGTAAAACTTCACTTTTTAACAACAGCTACTAGCAACGCTTCAGGCGCGCATGGAAGCTCAGGGCATGGAATCTGTAATGAACATTGTTCACAGTAAGCGGACCGTGAAGCTGAACCCGAGCGTACAGCATATTCCGGTGGACCCATCGAATGTGCACCTTCGCCTGCCTCCAGCGAAAATTCCCAAAAGTTTTAACATCTTCGTGGGCATTTCAGTCTTCCGCGACGGTTTTCGTTGCGGTAAAACCATTTTCACGGGTATCAAGCGCGCTAAGTACCCAGATCGACCATACTTCGGCGTTGTGGATCAGGTGAACACAGGCGACGAGCGCTGTCTTGACGCGTACTGCAAGATGGCAGAAGTTGAGTGGCCGGACAAAGGCCCATGTCCGTACAAGGAACATGTTCGCGTGGACGTTCACACAGCCTCTGAGTCGCGTGGCCCAACACTTGCGCGCTACCATCAGCAGAAACTCATCCAGCAGGAAGAATTTTGTCTGCAGCTGGACGGTCATAGCATCTTCACAAATCTATGGGATGAGAATCTGCTGGCCGACTGGAAGCGTGTGAATAATGAAATGGCCGTGTTATCTACGTACTTGCACCACATGCACGACTTCGTCAAGGATAATGGCGACAACGCTTGATCCGCATCCTTGCCTCACTTATGCACCACCATACGAGGCCACAATGGCTTAGTTCGCACTAGTGGTGCTAATATGATAAGAATTCCAAATTTCCGCAGTTGCAGGCGCTCTGGGGTGCCGGTCTGTCTTTTAGTAAGTGTCATGCCGAACGTCGTGTGCCAGTGGACTCGCACACGCTCTGGATGTTTGATGGCGAGGAGTTTATGCGCGCATCTCGCTTATGGACGAGTGGCTACGATTTATACTCTCCAAGTCTAATGGGGTCCGTCATCTACCACAATTACTCCAAGGTGCCAGCGCGTTTTGAGCATATTACGGTGAATCCGCATGTGAAAAAGCGCGAAAGCGAAATGGCTATCAACCGTTTTAATCACCTGGTTGGCAAGCCCGTGAAGGGCCTGATTGACACGTTTGAGCTGGACAAGTATGGTTTTGGATCCGTGCGTTCGTTCCAGACATATCTCAAATTTTGTTGTGTAACCTTTGAGGTAGGTGTAAACGATACCGAGTCATGTGAGCTGCTTCACTGGGTGCCATACGAGAATGCAACGGAGATGGAAGCATTGATGGGAAATGGTTGGAAACTTCATGGAGTTTCTGCTGATCCAAATCTCAGACGGCGAGCTGATTTGGAAATCGGACTGGTCGGGCTAGATAAGATGAAGACTACTCAACATACAGAGGAGCCAGCTGTTATAAATGATGAGCCAAATGCTGAAATTGTAGAGCATGTAGCTATCGCGCATACAAACAATGATACAGGTAGCGGTGAGGCCGAAGAAGTAGAGAAGATGGAGGTGCAACTGCGCCATAAAGTATTGGACGATCCCTCAGTCACTGGTCCCTCCGCTGCCCCAGTCTGGTTTTTGCTCTTTGTCGTTGTGGCTGCCATCTTCGTGAACATTTCGAACGATCGTGTATCCCGCTTGACCCGAAAGAAATTATGCAGTGCGCCCCGCTCACATAGCTCCAGCGATTAAACTCATATATTAAGAACGTGTCTGCGTTTGGAATTTTGTTTCGTCCCTCCCCCTGTACGTACACTGTACTAAGCTATCTGGCTCTCTTCGATCCGGGATGAAGATAAAATCGAGGACCAGCTCGAACGTCTCATAAACCAACTGCCCGAGGCCGAAAAAAGTGTTGGTGAACCCAACGTAAATGTAAAGCTGAGAGCGATTGCAGAGAATCGAGTCTAATTTATCGTCAAAACTGCAAAAGAACTGGTGAAAAAAGCGACCCACGAGCAAGTTTTTCCAGCTGGGACGTTAAATCTGTGCAAGAGCATAAAAAATCATTTCTGTCAATCACTACATAAGACATTCCACAGCCAAACTTTAGTTAGCTCCATGTACCCTCGTCACCAAGACGGAAGCGACTCGGAAGAACTTGTACACCGATCCGCCATCGCTAAGAGCTTCTCCACCGTTTTACCAATACTTTGGACCGGCTGTCATCCGAAACTCAACTGAAATTGATTGATGACATGCGAAATGATTTTTTTGGGTGTGTGTTTCAATTGAGTTCCAGTTTGCATAAACATGTCTATCTCAAACTGAGACTCAACTCAAATGGTTTGCGAAAGTTCTCTATTCTTCCAAAAGAGCGCTCCAGACGTAGTACCGTACTTGTTATCATTATGTAACTAACATTAGCGCTACCGTAATACTTCACATTTTTTAACAGTTGCATGTGATCGAACCACTCCCGCACCTTTGGTTGAGTAATAGAGGCCTGCACCAAGGCCGAGTGCGGGGCATCGGCGCTGTACATTTGTATATTTCAGTCGATGTGATTTCCGCTGGATTAACCACCTCAGTCCGTGCTTCGATAGATACCTTCATTCCTAACCTTCGGCTTACCGATTTGTGTCGGTATCTGAGTTAGACCTATTTTGACCAAGTCCAGAATCAGGACGATACAGGCTGGTCCAGACCTTGTTTACCAGGTACAGGATAGGGAGATAACTTTCCCGGTGGCCCCGGCCCCGCGCCCGAGTCGTTCATGATTTATTTTGGGCGCGTTGTTACTACGCGCGCTGGTTAGTTCAGAATGGTTGAGAGGGCTCTATGGCAAAATCGGAACTGGTACTGTACATAATAAGGATATTGTAACTTACAATTTTATTGCATCAACGAAATTTCGACGAATCGTCTTGCGAAATGCGAATAATTCGAAGAAATAGTGAGCACTTTTTTTAATTTTAGTGCGATGGCTGCCGAACATGTGCCCTGGGCCGCGGCCATCCTGTGCTACATCCAGTACGCCATCCTCATCACTTTCGGCCACTTACGTGACCACGCTGGAAGCATCTTTGGAGGTTCACGCTATTCAGACAACGCCAAGAAAGGTTACGCACCGCTGCTTGTGGCTTTTGAGAACTTCTACACGAAGCGCATCTACCACCGTCTTCAGGACGTTTTCAACCGTCCCGTGGCCGGCTCTCCAGGTTCGTGCTATTTTTAGCTGCAAAGAAAAAAATTAAATTGTTATGCTGCTACTTTTTACTCACTATGTTATATATTTACCTTTTGTACTGTAGGCGCCCAGATCGACTTGATTGAGCGTTACTCGGTGGACGAGAACAAGACATTGCACAACAAAGATGGGTGCATTCAACGCTGCATTAACCTTGGCTCATATAACTATCTGGGCTTCGCAGATGACTGGATGAACACGTGCAGCAAAGAAGTCCTCCCTGCTGTTAAGCAATTTGCTCTGGCTTCGACAGTGCCACCCATGGAGTTCGGCACCACGTCGGTGCATGTTGCATTGGAGAAGGCACTAGCTAAATTCATTGGCAAAGAGTCGGTTATCGTGTACAACATGGGCTACGCCACTAACGCCACCAGCATCCCCGCTCTCACAGGCAAAGGTTCGCTCATTCTCAGCGATGCGCTGAACCATACTTCTATTGTTAACGGTGCACGGGCGTCCGGTGCGTCGGTTGGTGTTTTCAAGCACAACGATCCTCAACATCTTGAAAAGGTGCTTCGTACTAAGATTGCAGAAGGCCAGCCACGTACGCACCGTCCCTGGAAGAAGATCATAGTGATGATCGAGGGTATTTACTCCATGGAGGGTGAAATCGTCCGTCTACGAGAAATCGTTGATATCACAAAGAAGTACAAGGCTTATATCTATGTAGACGAGGCTCACAGTATTGGTGCGCTGGGGAAAACTGGTCGTGGTATCTGTGAGTACGCGGGAGTGGACCCAAGCGAAGTCGATATCTTGATGGGCACGTTTTCCAAAAGCTTCGGTGGTATGGGTGGCTATGTTGCTGCATCTGAGAAAATTGTCAATTTCATCCGCAGTTCTAGTTCAGGTTCGATCTATGCAACAAGTTTGTCTCCCGTAGTGGCCCAGCAGATTTTGACGGCGCTGAACATAATTGCTGGTCTGGATGGTACCAACATTGGCCGCAAGAAAATTGCATCGTTGCGTGATAATAGCAATTACTTCCGTCAGAAGTTAATCGACATGGGTGTGATTACGTTGGGAGACTTCGACTCGCCTGTGATTCCCGTAATGCTGTACCACATGTCGAAAGTAGGCGAATTCTCTCGCCAGTGCTTGAAGCGAAATTTAGCTGTAGTGACGGTGGGCTTTCCTGCCACGCCGCTTCTGCTGGCTCGTGTTCGTTTCTGTGTATCGGCAGCTCACACGAAAGAGGACATGGATAAGGCGCTGAAAGCGCTGGAAGAGGTATCGGACTTGTGCAATATCCGATTCGAGAAAAAGTGATTTGGACTGGTCTTTTGCGCGTCGGCAGGGTCCGTTAGATTCCGCGCACATCCTAGATACTACTTCTTTAATCGCTCGAGTATAGCTAAATCATGGTGGGCTCCATCACGTTAAGTTTACCCGCTGCTACTATTCTTACTGCCCAGTTGTTGCTCTTTAAGAGGCCCGAAGGCGTCGGTCGCCTTATTAGTGTGCTGACAGTTTTGTAACATGCATCTGTGATTTTTCCTCACGTCGTTGTCGAGTAGAAAAAGCAGTAAAACGAGTCAGCCATACAGTACTGCAATCTACATCGATTCATATTGTGAGTCAATTCATTTTCCTACACAACTTTCAGTAAGATAAGAACGACCCTAAGGGACGTTCCCAAGCAAAAAATTGATTCTCAAGTGCATTTTCCGTGGGTGTTCGCGCAACAACAGTTTAAGGAAAAATGAACGAAGACTGTTCATTTCTATTCCCAGTCGCCGTGCAGGATTCTGACCCAGCAATTTCTGTTCTAGATCCACCTTCGCTCGACTACAGAATGCGATAAAGTATGAACACTTAAACAAAGAGTCAACTAACTTACCCCATGATTCCTGGAAATTTGCCTGAATAAGGAAAACGTAAATATGCATCGGATCCTGAGCGTAAAACGGAGCGGATTCCGTCATGAGCTCAAGAATGAGTTTTCCGAACGATCAGTAATCTACTTGTCCTTGGATCTCCGGTCCGAGATACTTCGGGTATATAGTCTTAAGTGCGAGATTCTTCGGGTGTACCGTAGTGTCCAGTCACGAACTTTGCTAACCCAGAATCGGTGAAGCCTTCGTTATCTAGATTTTCCGGTTTGAAGTCACGACAATCTGCTTCAAATGAATGCGTTGTAAACCGTGTGACATGCTCTCCAAAGTGATCCTTTCGACGCAAATACGTGAAAAGCTCAAAGGCCAGCAGCGCTAAATCCAGAGTGACAGAATACAAACGTCGACAGCAAGCAACGCTAGACCCTGAGTAACAGAATACGAACGTCGACGACCACACACACGGGAAGATGGTATGTGTCTTCAGTGCTTTTCTGACACTATCCCTGCACCGCCCAACCAGGCGTCGAGACATCAAGAACTAGATGATGACAGTCGAAACGTACAAACTGAGCCAACAGTGTCGACGAGACTTCGATGTTCATAGTAGCTAATAGCATAATGGTTAATTAGAGTTCATTTACTACTACACGCTGCAAACCGCATTTCATCATTAAAGAGTGCCATTCCGCCAAAATGATCGCCTGATGTCAAACGTTGCTCCTCGCCAATGCCTGTAAAAATTCTCCCATTTCTCCTTGCTGTACTACTCTGGCTTTCTCTTCAAATTCTTCCCAGTCCATCGCTCGGCTGTAGCGCAAGTACAATGCCTCATGACCGTTTCCATCTGCGCACAACATTGATTCCAGACGAAATCAACATATTCCGCTGCAGATTCCACTGGCCATCAAAAATCAGTTTATTCCGAAATATCCACATCCACGCGATTGCGATGCCACAAATACTCCACCATAGTCGTAAGAACTGATCCTCATACTCATATTCTGCAATACCGTACTTGTTCATCCTTGCCTGTCACAGTCTCTCTCCTAACGGTGGAGGGATTTCAACGCGATTGCCTGTTGATAATACTGGATCTTGTTATCTTCTAGTTATAGCCCCGGCCATTGTTGCACGAGTCGCTCCCGGAACGCCCGTACACAATCCCACATAATATGGACAGCATCCAATCGCACACTTAAGCACGAGTCGTCTAATTCACCTTCCCCGGTCCGGATTCTTGTTGTAGTGGGCTGCAACGTGTATGTAAGATTGCTAATTGCAACTTTTTCTAAAATTTCGAGCTGTATGTGAAGTCGGACTCTGGGCACTTGAGCGTGATACTTTCTCGGGGAAATTTTAGCTTATCATAAATGAATCGAACTATCAGTTTGTGGCATATTATACAGCAATGTGAACTTACCAAAACTTAACCGGGTCATAGCGAATTGAAGGAGCACCTCGGATAGACACTTAAAATTCGAGCTGTCCACTTTCGACAGCATAAAACTTGTCTCCTTGCGCTCCTTGCTTAACTACGAGGAGACCGGTTGGACAATGAAAAGAAAAATGTGTCCATACAATCGCGAATTTCCTCTCGGGATTGTCCATTAAAGAACAAATTTGGCTGAAATATCTTTATTTTTTAGAACAATAATTCCCCAAACGCCGTTACAAATGGTCTACACCATTTTCAGGCCAAAATGAAAAGGTTTGCAACCAAAGTGAATAAGGTAATTTCAAAATACGAAAGGTTTGCAACCAAAGTGGAAAATCCTCATCCAAAGTGAAATGTACGGTACAGTAGATGCACCATTTCGGGGATAAGTTATTGCTGCTTTCGTTGCACGTCTGAATAATAACAGCTGTTTCTCAAACGCAGTCGATCGATTCGCTGCCTCCATCATGGCAGTCGATCGATTGCACGTCCTCGACCGTCAGTTGTTTTTTTCGGAAGTCATTTCAGTGTTGCTAATGTAATATCAGCATTAAGAATGTTCAATTTCAAGTTTAGGAACAAGTCATATAATTTCGACCGATTACTGCCTTTGATCAGCTTTAAAAACTAAAACAATCGATGGAGCCATTCCAAATCATGATCTGTATCCAACTTGGCTCCACCACGTGCGCCTTCAGGCCAGTTAATTTCATAAGTCACCCCACGAGGATAAACGTCAACACCAGAAACACCAGCTCAGTCAAAATCAAACAGAATAACCTTCTCATTCGGGCCAAGGAGAAACACATCGGGTGGCCGCAAATCTCCATGGACAAAGTTGTGTGCACGCAACTCATCAAGAAGCAACTTCAGTTGGCTTCTAGCATTGTCAGGATTATTGGCTTCCGTTATACTCTTCAGTTCCCATTCTTCCATCTCAACACGCCACTAAATACCATTAGGACAAACCAGCTCACAGCTCAACAATGGTGGTGCATTTCCTAAAGCTGCGCAGAAGCGATGCACTGTGTCCCCATAGCGTCCTTCCACAAACTTGACAAATCTTCCTTCTCTTTTTTTGCATACACTTCTCTCTCGATACGAACAAAATTGGGTGTGCAACCGAATGGCAGACAAGTATCAGGAACCTTGCGGAGCTTATCTTGCTCATTGAAATTATACATGATGAGGACAGCACGTTTTAACGACGCCAGGCATAGTACTACATCTTGTCGAGAATGGTTCAGCCAATGAAAGTTGAGGTGACAAATGCTCATGAACAACCTTTCCTTTGATGTTCAGTATGGCCGATATTCCCAGCCACGGGCCTTCCAATTCCACCAGCAATGCTGGAATCTCAGATTTTTCCACGTATTTTTGAAACTTCGGTTGATGAACGTAGTAGCCCATTTTTTCATATTTCCGAGTCACCATGCCCCCGTTCCACCTTGACTTCTAAGTTCTTGCACAACAAATCTTGGTTTCCAGTTGTAACTTAACCATCAGATTGAGATTTTTTGTCGGTCAGAACTTTCACGGGGATGCCAAGGTACGACTCCAAGAGATCACGGAATTTAATCGCTCGAGGTTCTTCAAGCTGATTACATTGTCGCATTGCGCTTGCAACTTCTTCTGCGAATGCCGTGTCTTCAACAGTTGTTTCAATCTTCCCTTGACAACCATCAACAAACTCGCTAAAGATGGGATTGAGCAACGTCAAGGGAGGAACGTCTTCAGGACGAGTAACTCGATCGCATACAATGCGACCATCATTCACCAAAAAAGGTGACCAGACATTGCGTTTGGCGAAGGGTAACTTGGGGTTTGAAGGTCAACTGGTAACATCTCAATCGCTTCCTTGGTGGAGCAATAGCTTCTTCGGTCTGCACCACAAACAAATCCCAAGTAGTAGCCGTCACGGGAATGTCATCAATGTAAGACAAAGTACCTGCCTTCAAACCGTGAGAACCACTACTACACCATTTACAGGCCAAAATGAAAAGGTTTGCAACCAAAGTGGATAAGGTAATTTAAATATACGTAAAATTGGAAAGGTTTGCAACCAAAGTGGAGATATCCTCATCCAAAGTGAAATGTACAGTACAGCATTACTGTATTCCTATTCATTATACACTCTCAAAGATGGTGGAATTCATATGCGCGCTCGTCGGCGTTATGGGAAACGCGCTCCCTGTGAAAATCAGAGCAGATAAGTCTGTGGGACACGTGAAGAACGCTATCAAGACAAAAAATGAGGACATCACATGCCCAGAGAGGGGATGCCAGCGCCGAAAAAAGCAAATCCACGTCTTGGTAGGTAGGCAAAACTAGCCTATCAGCGCGTATCTACGACCTTCCAGCCGTGAGAACTCAGCAAAGTGCTCACAGACTCGATTTAAGCCAATGATGTAAAATTTAGAAGCTCGTATTTTGTGACTGGGTACAGTATATATGACCTTCTATCTTTAACTAAGTCCGATTGGGTGCGTCCAAGCAAAAAAAAAGCCAATCAAAATACCTACACTTGCTCGTTTTTGCCTACAGCGATTATCGCTGAAGGCAAACGTGTAAAAAAAGGCTTTGTAGGCAAACCGAAGGTATGCTCTGATTGGTCAGATTTGTTTACTTTTACCTACCTCCGAATAGAGGTGCCGAGGTTGAGGTTCATTCGGTTTTAACCTTTGCCTCAACACCAACGTTGGGGTTGAGGTTAGCGACGTCTAAACCCTGTAGATGAACCCAGAATGATGCTTTTATCAGAAATGCACATTTTTTATCCACTGATAATGCTCTTAAAATACAGTAAAACCAGTACTGTATATTGGATCAATATACAGTGTGTCGTCTCTTGCCTTGACGGTGATTCTGCAATGGAGGAGCGCCGGCAGGAAGTTGAGCGTTTGCGCCGCCAAGCAGAGCTCACTCATGGTCCTCTTTTCATGATGAGAGGTCAGCGGAAGCCTGAGCTCTGGCAATGTGTCCGATTCATCGTCAAGCCTCAGTTTGCTGGAACAGCGCAGGAGGATTTCAATGCTGCCAATATGGCGAGCTCGGCAATCTGCCTCGACTGTAACACCATACTCAATTACTATCCTGAATGCAACACTGTCGTTGAGCACATGAAGTCAAAACATCGCCGTTTAGTAAAATCTTACTCGTCTCCCAGCCCTCGGGAGAAAATAAAGTCCAAGCGGAGAAGGAAATTGTCGGGAGGATCTTTATCATTAAATGGTCACCGAGAACTTACTGTGGAAGAGAAACGAAGCGTTGAGTCAGCACTCGCAAAGTGGGTCGCTCGTCGAATGCGCCCGATTTCGATTGTTGAAGGTGGCGAGCTCCAGGAACTGTGCGATCTTCTTGGTGGCTTTGGCGGTTTCAAGATCACGCTCTCTGGTCGGATGCAAATCCGAGCGACCATTATTAACGATGCGGAAGATCTTTACGCACAGCTTAAAAAGGAACTGGCTCTTCACGAGGGCTACTATTGCTCGACGACCGATCGCAGTGCTCGTAGTTGACGATTCACAACGTCGATAAAAATTTCTAGCCAAACAATAAGCTTCTTGGTGTGATTCATTTTCCGGGAAAGCACACTGGTGCTCGTATCAGTTCAAACCTCGTCAAACTTCTAAATGAGTGGAATCTCGATAAGCACAAATGCGCGATGCTGATTCGAGATGGAGAGGGAATCGCTGTAAAGAGAGCGAAGTGTTCTCGGCTCAGACACATGTCGTGCATTGCGCATTCGCTTCAACTTGTGCTTGCTGGTGCGCTGATGCGAGTTCGATAACCCGCTCCACAAACCTCAAAACAAAGCAAGAAGGAATGGAACTATAAACAAGGCGAAACAAGACGCACAGAGTTCTGGCTCACCTACACCTGTTGAAGGTATGATGGATGATGTTGCTAGTGTGGTGGGGCCGATTTCCAAATCCAGAACGGAAGTCTTGGGTGAAATTCGGATACCCACTAGCCCGGACGACCAACCATCGGAGGGGGTACTCCGTTGATCCTGATCGCCATCAGGATCGGATGAATCATCACTTTGATGACTGATCCGATACTTCCGGTCATCCGACCGGTCGTCATGTGCGATAGAATCCATACTTAACTTCATCTCACCTTGTGTACCCATTGATCGGGGGTGTTTACACTCACTCAGGTGGACTCTTTGATAAAAAGGATGATCTTGATCAGGTCGGAGGGGATGGCCTTCTCGAGACGGGGGTGTCCTCGGGTGGGAATCTTCACCGGAGAACGAATCAGAGTCGATACTTAGTTGAATTATCTAAGGCACTGATCGGGAAACTTCTTCCGATCAAGCCAGCCAATAAAAACGTGAGTAAACGAGAAACCACGATAAAACCACGATCTTCCACAGTAAACCACAAACGTTATCTCGACAAAACCTTCCCGATTGATATTGTGGTGAAGCGATCGGAAAATATTGGGACTGAAGTGGACCACACATGGCCGTTGATTGGTGACGATAGAACACCCATCAACATATGACGGTTGATGGGTGGGAAAAGGTCGATCACGATTAAGAAGAAAAGGTGGTGGCCAACGGATATTTACGACGTGGAAGAATCAGCCAAGTATGGTCGTTAAGCCCAGTCCCAGGTATTGGCAGAATGATGGAGATCACGATCACGATCGTTGTCACAGTCACTAAGTGGAGTTCTCGTGGATGTAATAAGAAATAGTGACTGTCGACATGATATACCAAGGACAGGTGACCAGCCGATCTCTGAATGGTATAGTGGTTGAAGCTGGCTATGATACGAAGTTACAGCCTGATCGGCCTGTCATGCCCGAAGAATGAAGATCAAATGATGAGTGAAGATCGGGCAGGTGGATTACCAGGTTGCATGAGTGATGTGAACCTTTGGTTGGTCCGAAGATGATGTGGCAAGGCCTGATCAGCCTTGATCGGTGTTGTATGGTTGCCTTGACAAGGTATAAAGATCGGAAGTGTGGTTTGGAAGATGAGTTGAGTCGTGATGATGATGACCCAGAGCGTCCCCGAGGTGATCAAGGGCTGATTAGCCTGATCACCACCTGATCACTTGGTCGATCACTATGTCGATCGTGATCAGGGCCGATCAGCCTCTGATCGGCGTTGATATGCAAGGGCAAGTAAGTTCTCGGTTTGGTCGGACTATATATGAAGTGAACAAGTTCTGAAGAGCAGGTCTCAAGTGGTTCCAAGGTCGTTTGTTGAAGATCAGGATGGGTTGAAGATCTTCTGAAGAGTCGGGTCATGATCAGGGCATAATCGGTACAGGTCAGCTTGAAGGTGCAGCCAGGATGGGCAAGAGAGTGTTACGCAACCGTGCGACGAAGTAAATAGGTTCGAAGTAAAGGTCAGGCATGAGTTGAGGTATGGTACACAGGTATAGGACATTGCATATATAATAACAGGTTTAGAATTTCCCCCTAAAGCAAAGAGTCGCTCCGCCACGTGTGCGGTCATTGGGAGCACAGGGTTGATTAGTCCCCTCTTGCTCATCTATTTCCCGGTTAAGACGCGCTAAGACGCATTTTGGCTTACCGGAAGACCCCCGACGGGTTTGTTCTAGGTGATCTAACCTCACCCGCAACGCGCACGTGTTTGGAACACGTTAATAATATTGGTAAAGGTTTTGTGGAGATAACGTTTGTGGATTACTGTGGAAGATCGTGGATTGATCGCGTTTTCTTGGTTTCGTTATATCTCTCTCTCATTGGCTGGCCTGATCAGACGAACTTTCCTGATCAGTGCCTAGATACTGAATAAGTGTCGACCCCAACCCGTTCTCCGGTGAAGATTTCCACCCGAGGACACCCCCCGTCTCGAGAAGGTCAACCCTCCGACCTGATCAAGATCATCTTTTTCGTCACCGAGTCCACCTAAGTGAGTGTAATCAGCCCCGATCGACGGGTACACAAGGTGAGATGAAGTTAAACATAGATCTTGACGAGCATGAAGACCGGCCAGATGACCGGGAGGATCAGATCAGTCACCACAGTGGTGATTCATCTGATTCCGATGCTGATCAGGATCAACGGAGTACCCCCTCCGATAGTTGGTCGTCCGGGCCAGTGGGTATCCGGATTCCACCCAAGACTTCTGTCATGGATTTGGAAATCAGCTCCACCACAATGGTGCGCGTGCCCGGATCACTTGGTGACTCAGGATATCACCGTGATTCCTTTGATGATGAAAAAGATGTGAAAATCAAAGTGGAGGAAACTTTTTCGAGTGTATTGGAGGAAGGCGTATCGCCTCCGATGCTGTCCATTTCTAAAGGAAGCGATGATCGACCTGGTTTGGTGGAGTGCCAGGTCGAGATTAAAGATGAAACAACTCCCCATATGGCCCCGATCGGGGCCGATCTGGGTTATAGTAAAGTTGACTATAACCCAGGAAAGGATCGAGGTGTTAACCTTGATCCTATGCATAAGAAGAAAATGGAAAAAGACAGAAAAAACATGGGGGCGGATCATTGCGATCCACCTAAAAATATGTGAAACCTAAACCGAAGATCTTCGAGGAAGACGAAGAGAAGATCGAACCAGCCGAGAAGACCACTGTCCAAGATGTGGAACGACTGTTCTATCTTCGAGAGTTCCACAAGTTCCTGGTTACCAACCCAGTGATGAAGATCATCAAGCCTAAGATCATCGGGAAGCTGGAAGGTCGAGCGACCCGGCCGGTGATCACAGGCAGTCAACTTGATCTGATCAGAAACCTCTTGGCGCAGATCGACGAGGTTGGCTTCACTACTGGTGCTTTCGACGCGAATATGCTATTCGATCTGGATCAAGAGACGATCAGAGAATCTATGATCACCCTGTATGATCATCTTGCCTCGTTACTAGGGGCGAACCCAGTGGTTCAGTCGCCGATCGCGGATCCTTCGCACCGATCACAGTTGGTGGAGTACCCTATGGATATCGAGTCGATATACCAATCGTCATCACAATCTGGAGCGGCATCCACCGACTCCTCGGTTGGGATCACACGTATGACGTTGGGCCCGAAAGGGATCCAGCAGATCGACCCCAAGACCGAGTCACGGAACAGGAAGAGAAAGCCTGAACCTGGTAGAATCGGATCGGATGATAGTTTTGAAGATGCTCAAGAAGTGCCACAGGCCAATCCGACCTCCAATACCGGTCCAACCAACATGCCGGAGGTCCCAGAGCAATTAAAAGCCATGTTCGCGACAATGATGAACCGATTTGCGGGTGATCAGTATGGATGCCTCAGTACACACCTGGGCAAGGACAACCATGGCAATCGGCACCGAATATGAATCAGTCTGCTGAGAAATCGGTCAAGAGACCCGTGGATGTGGAGATGGAATCAGTCCGATCAGCCGGAATCGTTCGTTCCATATGCCAGGCCGATCACCAGGACCGATTTCATAGATCACCCCCGCGGAGTGATGTGGACATGGAGTCAGAGGGCGAGATCAGCCAACATTTCGATCCAGATGATCTGGACATTGAGATGCCTCGTAGAGCGAATATGGCCTCCGCACAGGCATTTGACAGTGAATCAGGAACGATCACCCGAGTACGAATGTCTGCGATCTCGGAATTGAAGGATTTCACCGGCAAAGACATGGATTACGATCAGGCCAGAGGTTGGTTAAGCCGGACTAAGTCAGCTTTTCTGAGGGACAAGACACCGGAAGCTGAAAGATGCCTGATCTTCGCTGATCTAATGAAAGGCCCGGCCAAGAACTGGCTTAAACAGCTAAGTCGAGAAGTGCGTCTGAAGTGGCCTCGTTTGTGTGAAGAGTTTGAAGAACAATATTGCAACTCGGGGGTGTCTGTCGCTAGACAGTACTACCACATGAAGAAAAGATCCGACGAAACGCCGATCGAGTACCTACATCGGTTGAATGTTGCTGGTCTACGCGCGAAAATGCCGATCAAGGACCCACGACACCCGGACATAGCCCGTGAACATGTCGAGCACTTCATTGGGACTCTGGATAATCGCGATCTGGCTGATCAGCTAACCCTGCTCCGTATAAAGGACTCAGAACAACTGGAACTGACTCTAAGGACGCTGCAGCGGGCCAAGAGTCGACAGCCCAAGGTCGAGGTAGGATCGAACCGTTACCGGTCCAAGCCACACCCTGATCAGGGCAAGATACCGGCAGCCCGACCAGCCAGAGCGATTCGAATGATCGCGAAGGAGTCAGACAGTTCAAGTTCTGAAGAAGAAAGTGGCCAGTCGAGTCTGAGTTCGGACGAGGAACAGTACCGTCATGTATTCACGACGGAACCAATGTATCGCCCGAGATCATCGACTAATGGCGTGGACGGACGGAAACCTGGTGGTATTCAACCTGATCAGGACCGATCTCGTAAGAAATGTGTGCATTGTGGGTCGACCAAACATGGAGATCGTGATTGTTGGAAAAGAATTACGTGTGGAAAATGTGATCGTAAAGGTCACCCTTCTGATCACTGTTTTTTCGTTTGCAAGACCTGTGGGAAGCTTCATGACGCCGGCGCCTGCCCGATCGAAGAATTCTTTAATCTGATGCGCAAGTGGTATGTGCCGACTAAACATGCTGGTATGCTCCCACCAGATGTTGAGAAGATGTTAAACTAGATCGCTCGCCAGGTTGAAATCTGGTTCGAGCCGAGCGATCTATGTTCTGCATTTATGCATATGTCGGTAGCGGAGATAAGTTTGAGGAAAAGAAGATACCCGACAATACATGTTCTAATTCAAATTGCATCGATCGATGTCCGATCTACAGTCTCAGAGTGGATGCGTATTCCCGATCGGACGTGATCATGGAGTTGGATCTACTGCCCGGTGAATCCCGAGGATACTGGAAGTATCACTCTCCCGACAAGTGGTTTAAACAGGCTAAAGCTAACGGAAAGATCAACAATGAGAAAGCCACTATTTTATTTGACTCTGGGGCGGAAGTCTCGATCATCGACTCCGCCTTTGCTCGTAAGGGGGGATGTCGTATAGACAGTACCCAGAGGCAAGAATGTGTTGGGATTGGCGAGAGTTCATATATGACGGAAGGACGATCACGTGTGAAGATCACCCTGGCAGGATCCCTGGTCTATTATTTTAATGCTTGGGTTGGACGGCTAGCCGGTCAGGATGCGATATTGGGGATGGATTTTATGGTACCCGCTGGTATACGACTTGACCTATCTCATGGAACCCTGACTCTGCCGGATGAAGTGCAGATTCAGTTATCTGGCCGACGACCTTTATATGGTACTCATGTACGGATGTTAAAGATGGGTCAGTACGAGAACATTGGGGTGTTCCGATCAGTCGATGTCATGATTCGGTCGAGTGATCGGCAACAGAAATTGTGGCTGACCCGTGGTGAACGATGGGTACCAACGTTCGTTAAAGGTATCGGCCGATCAAGCTACATCAGAGTCACAAATATATCCGATCAGCCGCTGATCATCCACGAAGACATGATCTTAGGGATGTGGTTACCTGAAGGGAAAGTACCCCGACAGGTCGGATATGTTTCAGTGGGATCACGAAGATACATTGAATGACAGAATCTGGCTTATCAAGCCACCACGGACATGGTCAGTGACGAAGATTTAGCGGATGAAGATACCTCACCTATGGTCGAGAAGCCGGAGTATTCTACGCCGACCAAGCTGCTGATCAGGAGGCCACCGATCGAAGCGACAGGGGAAGGCCGGGTCAAAGAAGGTCTACAGATATTGAGTATAATTAGGCCCGGCTCACCGAAAACAACGGACCCAGCTAGCGGAAAGGACAGTAAAGAGTTCAAGCACGATCATGTGGAAGAAAAGGAGGATGAACCAGCTGAATTCATTACAGAGGAGGGTGAATCCGAAGTAAACCATCAGTCGAGTGACGTACAAGGGGCGATTCAAGATGATGCCGATCAGAAAAAGGTAGATCAGGTGGACGAGCAAGTGTGTATACACGAAGGTGGCGATCAGTACATTGAAGGTATCGAGAAGCAGATGGCCGTGTTACCGGAAGTATCGCCAAATATGCCAGAAGTCACCATGGAAGATTTACAGGTCGGTGATCCCGAAGTGAACACGCCCGAGCAGATCGATCAGCTAAAGAAGATCATCTGGAAGAGGCGTCACTTACTGATGGGGAAAGGTAACGCCCTACCCCCAGCTGCATTTGGAGCTGTTTGTGATATAGACGTGGGAAACGCGAGGCCGATCGCTCAGCGTTGTCGTAAAGTTGCACCTCAATACCGGGAAAAGTTATCCGATTTGATCAAAGGTTTGCTGAGTACAAAGATCATCCGACCATCAACATCGCAGTGGGCATCACCGATCGTGATTGTGATTAAGAAGAATGGGGTTGATATTTGATTGTGTATCGACTATAGAATGGTGAATCGCCTCACGAAGTTGATGGTCTACCCGATGCCCCTGATCAACGACCTATTAGAAGATCTAGATAAAGTTTTATGGTTTTGTTCGTTGGATATGGCTAGCGGTTTCTGGGTGGTTTCGATGACTGATCGCGCTCGGGAGATCTCGGCTTTCGTTACACCTTTTGGACTTTTTGAGTGGAATCGGATGCCGTTTGGATTAAAGAATGCCCCACAGATCTACCAAAGGCTGATCGACAATGCTCTCTATGGGTATTTCCAGATCAGTGCTGATCGGGAAGCCACTGATCTACATGATGTGTTTACGGAAGGTGAACCAGACCAAGATCAGGGCCGATCAGTATTGGGAAGGCGATCATACATAGATGATATCTTGGTCACGGCAACATCCTGGGATATGCTATGCGATAAGGTCGAACGACTCCTAGACACCTGCGAGCGCTGGAATTTGTCGATCAGTGTGGTCAAGAGTTTCTGGGGTCAACCCAAGGTCGCTTACCTCGGCCACAACGTATCGATCCAAGGCTTGGAAGCAAATCCGAAGGATCTAGCCGCTCTCAGCAACTTACCTTTTCCCCGATCGTTGAAGGCCATGCAATCCTTCCTCGGATCATTGAACTATTATAGCAGATTTATCGAAGACTTCTCGATCTACGCCGCTATACTTTATGAATTGAAGGAAGTTGATTATCATGGCCTGAGAGAACGTGATCGGATGGGAGGATCACAAATTGGGACTGATCACGAGGTTGAAGCTACTAAAACAGATCTCGAGATTGGATCACCAACTGATCGAACTGTGCCAGGATCGGAAGACCACATGAATCGCGCTATGGTAGCCTTCAGTATGTTAAAGGCGAAGATGATCTCGACGCCGATACTGAAACACTTCGATCCGGAGAAGATTCCCGTGGTGATCTTATATGCCAGTAAATGGGCAATATCGGCCGCACTGGTCCAAAATCACGATGGGGTTTATTGCCCGGTGACGTTCACAAGCCGAAGATTTAAACCGAATGAAGTTAACTATGGCATTGTGGATAAGGAAGTGCTAGCATTATTACGTGTATTGGATGTTTGCTACTCTATGCTGGTAACTAGATCAATTAAGGTATTATCCAAACGATCTAGTCTGGCGTGGTTACTATCCGCGAATGGTTTAGACGGAAGACTGGGGCGATGGGCAGCGGTGTTATCTCAGTGGACTTTGGAGATCATTAAGTGCACCAAGGGCGAAGAAGAAATTCTTGGGACGCTGGCGGCCAGCATCACGCCCCGATCAGAAGTCGATGAAGCCCTGATCGAGGTCGCTCCTCGGAAGCAACCACGTGAATCGATCACTATACCCCCACCGATCGTCGGCTCAGAAGAAGATCTGATCGTTGTGAGTTTCGACGGATCAGCGAGTGTGAAGAAAGGTGTAGGGGCGTATAGCGCGTTGCTATGGAAACTGCCAGAGTGGACTGTTATATCAGCCGGTTCAGATTATACTCCAGGTATCACGGTCAATGAGGCTGAATATCGTGGTCTGCTGCTAGGTTTGGATCTCTTGCAAGAGCAAAAGATTGGAAGAGTAATTATATGTGGAGATTCAAACCTGGTGATTCGGCAGATCACTGGAGAGATCGACTGTAAGGCGCCGCGTTTGAAACTACTGAATGATCGCGTTATGAAAGCTTTACGTGGGTGGCCAAGACATGATCTTTTGCATGTGAAACGTGATTGGAATCGGAGTGCAGATCACTTAGCAACTATGGCTATGCGTGATCAGGCCGGATCGATAATCACTGATCAAGCGCTATTGGAAGAACTGGTGGAGATCAATAGGCTGCCGGAGCTGATCCGTGTGGAAAATGAAAAGGAGGCAGCCCAGATCTTGATCACGACGAGATCACGAACCAGATCACCACCCAACAGATCACCCTCTCGCGGAAGCCTGACAGAGGAAATAGTACAAGAGATGCGGATCGAAAGAATCCTCAAGTCCCAAGACGAGGAAAAATGGATCTGTGACTTGAAGGCGTTTCTAAAAGGTGATCTGGAGAAGCTGAGCCAGAGTGAGGCAAAAGATTGTGCCAAGATCGCGTCTAACTACGAGATCGACGAGAATGATCTATTGTTTTACTATGTACAAGCTGATCAGGCCGATGCGGATTTGGACCGATCGGCCAGACTCGTGATCCCGGAGACTTTACAAGCTGATATCTTACACCATTATCATGTTAGTTTGGAGGGTGGCCACCAGGGCGTAGGACGAACGTACCACAGGATCCGTAAACATTTCCATTGGAGAGGATTATATCGGAGTATACAAAAGTTTGTTGGGACATGTACGGATTGCGAAACTGGAAAAGGTATGCCAAATATCCGGGGGAGATCACCTGGAAATATCCAGGCGACCTACCCTTTCCAAGTGATCGCGATGGATCACATACCGTCCCTCCCAAAATCGTTCAAGGGCAATACCGAGTTGCTGATCTGGACTGATCTGTTCACGGGATTGGTGATCGCGAAAGCGGGATCTACACGAACGGCTCAACAAGTCGCTTGCAGTTACGAAGAATGTGTGTTTCGACGGTTTGGAGCCAGTGAAGTGATCAGGCATGATCGTGAACCAGGTTTTATGGCCGAAGTGTTCCGATCTTTTAATCAGATGCTTGGCCAGAAACAGAGCGCGACCATGGCGTACCGTCCACAGGCGAATGGTAAAGCCGAGCGGATGGTACAAACGTTGACCAGGGCTATCAAGATGTATGTCGCAGACTCCGCGCAACAAGATTGGGACGAATATGCAGAGAGACTGGTGTTTGCATTGAATGCCTCGTTTGATCGGATCAGGGGAGATACCCCATTCTATCTGGCATATGGTTGGAACCCCCGATCTACCATCGAGTCGGTGATCCCTGTTGGTTGCACACGAGGTCGAGATCGCGAAGCTCGTCGATGGCGCATGAGACTCCAACGTCACTACCAACATGCGCGGGAACAAGTTAACGAACGATTACGAAGGGCCATCCAAGAAAGAGCTGATCGGAACAATGATCAGGCCGATTCGCATAATATCGAGCCAGGATCAAGAGTTTGGCTTTACTTGGATCGTGTGAAAGAAGGATATGCCAAGAAGCTAGCACATTTGTGGCATGGACCGTTCCGTGTAGCCGAACTAATCGGTGATCATGCCGCTCGGCTGATTACCGCGGGTACTGATTATGGAATTTTCCCGATTGTTCACTTGTCGAAGTTAAAACTGGTCCGAGAATACCCTGATCGGCCTAAAACTAGGTTGTCATGTGATGATCAGGCAAGGTTTGATTTTGACGAGGCTCTCTTACCCGAAGATAGTTGGGAAAGAACGTTGGACCCGAACGAATTCGAGGTGGAGAAGGTTTTGGATACCCGATCAGGCAAGAAGACCCGTTTTGGCCGGACCCACCGTGAATATTTGGTTCGTTGGAAGGGCTACGGTGATCCCGAGTGGATAGATGAGCGTGATCTGAACTGTGGAGCGTTACTGAGGGAATTCGAACGTGATCGGGTGAGAAGGAATCGTTTTGAGGTGATGCAAACCCACGAAGAGGGTAACCAGGAATCTCAATAGCCTGGGTTGACACATTGTGGCTGATCAGCAAATACGATGATCGGGCAAGTGGAGATCAGGGCGGTTGGACTGGTTGGGAAGAAACGAATGCATATACATATATATATTACTCAAGAATTATACCTGTACGCATGAGAGTGATCGACCTACAAGATGGAAGTGATAGTGAGACATGTACAAGATTTACGAAAGTGGAACGAGAAGATCATCAAGAAATGTCGTGATATATTAAGTGATTATGGAGAATGGAATAAAAGTTGGTTATCACGACGATCATGGACCATATTTAGTACGCAGGCGAGAGACCTTGTACCCTGGATGGTCCATGGGACTCGATCGGAACTTGTTTCGCCAAGGCTCATGCTGATCGGTCCAGAGCAAGCAATCACGCAGTGTGGCGACTGGAGTTATGTGTCCATAACCGGGATACCAATCCCCGCCGTCAGCCTTGAGTCCTCGCGATCCCGCTCGACGAACAGTTAAATGCAGGACGCCAGGGAACAGGAAAACGTCCAGATCACACTCGCCGTGCCGAATTCCGTCGACGACATAGTCGCAGATCGTGGCCCAAGCAGCTCCGGCTTTGGTACGACGACGCTTGCGAGCATGATAGTAATGCTCGATCCACGCGTCCTTACGCATCGCCGTCGTGATCGGGAAATGGTGAGTCGCCTCCCATATCGCTTGCACATGTTCTTGGTAATATAACGCCAGGCGCCCCTGTAACTCGACAAACCAAGGGCGATCAGGGAACG
>MIQA02002123.1:0-32110 GCA_001887855.2 Sclerospora graminicola | reverse complement strand
ACGCACCTGAGGGTCTATGTACATCCTCTTGAAACGGCTTATCGTTTCTAAAGCTTCCTCCGAGGTTTTACCTCGGAGGACTCGGTCCCTAAGGTCCGCATCATCTCCACCACAGTGTCCACACTTCTTTGTGAAAATTAAGGGAAAGGTTCTCTCACCAAGTCTTGCGCGAGCTGTCGCTCGCGCTCACGTTCGCTGACCGTCGTTATCATGGTCGGGTGGCTCTTGTTCGTACGTTCCGCTAGTTAACTAGCGGAACGTACGAACTGTGGTCGTTAAGACGGACCACTAAGTGCTACCAGGTGTGACAGGCTAGCTGTTACAGACACACACTGTTTAATTGCAAGTGAGAAAGCGTGCAATTGGTTAGAACCAAATATAATTTGGTTCTCTATAGTTTAAGTAAGGTTAAACTTTAGGCTGGACTTTTAATTGATTAAATAGTCCTAGTTATAAATATATAACTACGACACGTGTCTAGCAGAAGGTAGTGAATATATTTGGAATACACTAAGGGCACCGTCTAAAATTGGTTTGGGCACCCAATCGGACTTAGTCGAATTATTTTTTAATCGGCATCGCAATTATCTTGAAGTGCTTAGATTTTTGACGTATAATGACAATATGTGCGTTTGAAAGAAACGGGGACGCAAGTCTATTTAAAATATTTCATCCAACTAAGTTATCAATAATTCACCACTGTAATGGTATCTTGGAAGAAGATTTTGCATACGACCAACCAACGCTGTCATATGCTTCGGTACTTTGTATCCAGACTTATGACAACGTTACAAGGAGTCTAGGGGTAATTTAGACACCGTTTAATATGTAACATAAGTGTGTTAAAAATACTTAAATTGGATGACGGTAAATAGTTTTGCAGTCAAGTTGGCAATAAAGTTGCAGAAATTTATAACTTCCGCAGCAAATAAATTCTCTGATAGTTGCAGTCTGAAAAACATTTAACAATTAAGCCAACTATCTCTAGCAAATGTGTTTTTATCTTAGTTTATCTAGTAAAAGGAATTAGATGTTTCATCCCGTCCCTCCCTCTTTTAAGTATAATTTGCTATAAATACTATTAGCAAGGATCATTGTTTTAATTAATTGAAAGCTTTTTACATAAACGAAATCTGCTTGCAAAGCATATTCATTCTTCTAATAAGTAATAAGTGTTCTTACTATAAAATCTTGTACAATGGTATCGAATGTCAATTTGAGAGTGACTAAGTACGATTATAATTGCAACATTTCGTTGGTAACGTAAAACATCAGTTTTCCGCAGTACATCAGTTTTCCGCAGGAAACATCAGCTGACCAATTATGTGTGTGTATTTTTGCTACGCGTCCCACGATTGGCTGATTAATCGAAAGCAGCAGTTTTTCGCAGTAAAGATTTTCCGCGATAAACTGCTGTTTTTGATTTTTTTGGTCGACTTATGTCAGCTTTTAGGTTTTTAAACGACATTTCTATGCCGCGAAAAACTGGTGTTTTCGATATTTGTGGTGGGTTTTTGATCGACTTTTGTCAGCTTGTATATTTTTCCAGAGACATCTCCAAGGATAACCCTTTACACCACCACCTAGTCCATGATTGGAGCTTTTCATTGGTTCATGCGGATTCCACCTGTCTGCTGATTGAACAAAATTATCCTAATTTAGCTAAGGTACCCAATTTCCTGCGAAAATCTGATGTTTTACGTTACTATAAGTTATGGAAAAAATCGTCCTATTTGTGGTGGTATTAGTGTATTTACATTTTCATTTCACGTATCCGTTTTACGGTAGAAAATGAGTGCATCAAACGAAGGTGATGTCTCGCCTGACAAGAAACTTGACATGTGTATGAAGAGGTATAGAACAATGATGAACAAAAAAGTCAATACAAGTATTAAAGTTTTTTTGTCCAATTATATTTACACTATATATTCGACTAAGTCCGATTGGGTGCCCAAATCAATTTTTGGCGGTGCTCTTAGTGTATATTATGAGTGGTCAGTTTTAAATTTGCGATAAAAAGCCCCATTCAAGTTGAAAGGGTTTAGGGCTATCAAGATTCCGATTACGGCTAGGGCTCCTAAGTCCTTAATGGATCCCGGGCCGAGACCGAGTGACTGCTCGAAAGACCCACTTCTTTATGATCACCTGTCTTCTCCAGACCCAGGAATAGTAGATGAGATTGTGGATGAATCCCAACTCTCACAAGGCTACTACGAGTCACAGGAGCAAGAGACGGATGGGGAGCAGTATGTAGTAGGTAAACCGGTTTTGTCGGTACAACCAGAGGAGGAAGAGATGGAGGTAGATACCGGTAGTCAACCGGTACCTGAAGGGTTCTGCAGTAATCAATATGAAGGGAGTATACCGGCCGGCGTACTGACAGCAGCACCGACCGGTTTACTCCAAAACACGAGCATTAGCAATCCTGCTGGAAATGATTTGCCAATAACGTCCTCACTCGCGGGAGCGCAAGTGACGCAATCAGGAGTGCAGGCACAGCCAGATATGCAGTTAACGGCGGAGATAGCACCAGCAGAGAGTGCGGATCTAACCTCACAAAATGCGCGAGCACCAGTGGAGGTAACAACTAACCAGCCCACAGACCCAGCGGATATGACGGAGGCGTTGATATGCCATACTCCGAATGCGCAGCCCATGGTACAGACATGGTTAGATCTGATGCAGGAATTATACACAGCAATATTTGTTAAAGCTAAAGGACCAATGTCACGGCTCTCGGAAGCGGCGCAAAGGTTACCAACGCTGAAGAACCAAGAATTGGAGAGACTCATTGACCTTTTGAAATGTTAGTGGTCAAACACAAGCACGATTGGAAGGTCTGGCGTCAACAAGCTATTTCGATGTCGATTGTTGCTCAGAGTTCGAATCAAGCATTTCAGACTTTACTTTGGAAGTTAATCGGACAGGATAAGGTTAAAACGGCAGATACCCAGCCCCAACCACTCCAAGGATGGACATCCAAACTGGCAGGACCAAAACAAAGTAATGGACAGCCCAAAATACACCAGAAGACTTTCCTCTTTAAAACAGATATTTTTACGCCGGAGCAAAATCTACAGTTGAGGGCGATTTGTGAGCAGGAGTGTGGTAAATTCGCGCCAATGAAGATTCGACCGGGTACAGTGGAAGAGTGGAGGATTGTACAGGGTCTGGTCGAAGGTCATATAGTGGCACGGCGGTTACCGCAGTTCATCAACGAATTATGAAACTGGATGATCAAGTACGCCTCGTGCATACGATCAGAGCCCAGGTGAAAGGCTGTCTGACAATGGATTTACATGGAGAAAGCCCGATCAAAGAGGCCTTTCTCAGTACGAAGTGTATACAAGAGAGTATAGTGACAGCGGCGACCACACGAGGAGATGGAAGCCCGGAGCTTTGGAAGATGATCGCGCAAGTGAAGAATATCAGTTATAATGGAAGTAACCACACGCTTTACTTCCATTTCTTTACCCGGGAAATGGCGAAAAACTTTGTTGGGGTGAAAGTACCCTTTCATCGCTTTGACCATACACTACAGAATCTCCATCAAGAGCGCCGAACAACCGGGAAGACTGCTTGGGACAAACAAGTAGATGCGAATGGAGAAGGATATGGGCAACAAGGATTTTATTCGTGTATTTTAAAGAATATAACGAGAGCGGTCGACTTGTTGAAACTGTCGGGATTTTTACGATCTATTTTGGGTGTGGAGTTTCAGTTGGATGATTTGGATCAAAGGGGTCCGTTTTCGGATACGTCCAATCTATGGGAGTTAATTGTGGCGGCTGACACGTGTCCGCCGGCATTAGAAGCTATCAAACTAATGTTGTGATGATTGTAATTGAACACCCTACGATGAAAGGGCGCAAACAGTGTCTGCGCTGTGGAGAGGTGGGTCATCCAATGCGGAAATATTTGACCCCCATTGCTGACTTAATTAAGACTAACTGTATTCAAGTCACACCTGACGCACTTGCGAAATTAAAACTGCCGGCGGCCACATTTCATAGCATGGAGGAGATGAAGGAGCAAGTGGAAAGTAATAGAGTCAGACAAGACAAAGAGGAACAGGACACCATAGAAGGCCCCAAAAGTGAACAGAATGTTGTAGATTCCGAAAGTGAGCTGGTCACACAAACCAGCCACAACAAAACCGACCTGAAAGATTTGCGGAAGGCTAGGAAGGATACCCAGGACTTCACTGGAATAACTCACGAAAAGGATTCCATGACGTGGATAACGGTAACGGGCAAGAAGAAAAACGGAGATCAAGCCAAAACGAGGAAGGCACCTTTGAGGGAAGGTGTGGAGACCCAAAGCCCTTCGAGGATGTCATCAAGAGATACCAGCAACAACCAAGCTCTGGATAAAAACGAAAAGGAGGCAAGTACGGGAGGTATGTCGCAAGAATCAGACCGAGTGAGAAGAAAATCGCGTAAGAAGTCCGGAAGGACCAAACAGAATAATCTTACAGAAGAAAAGCACCGCCTTTTTAATGGTACAAGGCCAGGTAAAACAATCAATACAACAGCTGATTGAGGAAGTTCAGCATCTTGAAGGGGGTATGGATCTCACAATATATTTTTTGTAATCAATTTAATACTCGATTTTTTGGATCAGCTACATCGGCCCAGTCCCAAGGCTACTAAAACGCTGAAAGGATTATTAACAACTCTCTCGCTGCGAGCTGTGCAGACCCCCGCAACTGGCAATCGTCAGGTCTATGCGGTTTGCCAGGCGTTGACCTCGTCAGTGCTTAGCGGAAATTTAACAAACATTTTGGGACAACTGGCAGCACGTATCAAGGAAGGATGTCTTCTAAGAGCCCTGATGGATTTAGATATAAAATTCCCACCAGGAATCAGGAATCAGACACTTCTCAGCTTAGGAAGGGGGTACCCTAAAATCTCGGCGACGGAATCTAAGAAGGCCTTCCAATTATACCTCAAGGAATTTGCACAAAGTGGGTCGCAGCTTTCGGATGGAGTCCCTATGACGGCGTGGGGGAGCAATGATACATTAGCAAGTATCAGTACTCTCCTACAAAAGGACATATATGTTATCAGTTCTCAGGCTACAGGACCGCCTGGAGTTTTATTATTTACACCGGAAATCCGCAAGGCTAATTCGAGAAGCTACTCCATGAGTGGGGAGTACCCAATTACGGTTGACGCTTTCTTTGAAAAAGTTTGGGCCCAGTGCAGCCACGCCTCCGCGAAACAAGATGATAAGCTACTACCCCTAGTGTTACACTTTGGAGGGCAACACTACTCAGCATTGTTATGGGGGCGGATGTCTAAAGCCTATATAGAAGTTGAAACCATGGAGACGGGCAGCAGTGAGGATGGTGATTTTGAAGATGAGAAGGGGGACGAGACCCACGAAAGGTGTGAAGATAAAGGAGAGGAGGCAAGCCAAAACTCGACCCCTCTGATTTTGATGGGCAATTCAGACAAGAGTACAAGCGTTAGTACTGGGGTTGAAGAAGAGGCGGGTGAGAAGCCGAGTTCGCAACTCTCCCAATACGAGAATCAGTCACCTTGGGATTCTGATGGATGGGAAGGCAATATTGAGGACATTTTGGAACGATTGAACGGACCAACCATCCATCATGATCTCAAATGTGAGATTTCTCAAATACTTGCAACAAGGGATTTACGAATGTGTGAGGTGTTACATTTCCTGACGGAACCAGTGACCAGGTTATCCCTACCAGAACAAGAGCAGCTTTTGAAAGCAGATTTACGGATGCAAGTACGAGGAATGCTTTTATGCAACGTTATCGTATTGCGGAACCTGTTTTACACCTGTGGGTTAATAAGATCTGGCTTGAGCTCAATGATCCCCCCCCCCGCTATTAGTTGAGCAGCTTTCGTCTAGCTCAGAATATATGCCCACGGACGCGTCTCTGAGTCAAGAAGTAACGGACGAAGATGAGGAGCCAGATGATTACAATAATAAAAGAGTCTGCAGACGGCAACTTCAGGGCAGCGAACCAGAGCAGGAACCGGAGCAATGCATTCAACGTGAAATAATCGACGAATTTAAGGAGAGTGAGGAAGACATGGAGAGTGACGAGAGATCACTGGAAGACTGTCAGAAGATGTGGGACAACCTTCAACCAGCGTGGGAGAAGAATACCGGAATTGTGTTTCCAAAAGCGTCCTCTCGTAAAACAATTTGGATTAAAGCAGCCCAACATGAGTCCAATTTTACATTTACTCAAGGACGTACCCGGTGCTTATCACATCGTGGAGAGTATTGATCAGTCTGTTTTAGTTGAATTAACGAAATAATGGCGTGAGCAGTGCTGGATGCAAATGGTGACACTTGGGAAATCCAACGGAATGAATGATATTCCTGCAAGATGGTTTGACGTATGGAAAAGTCGGTATAATCAAGTTGCAATACCGGCGGATAGGGTCGCAATTATGACAAGTTCCCGGGAGTGGACCCGTCTTCGGAAGGCTAAATATGTAGGGAATTTACTGGTGAAATTATTAGCCCCTAAGCAGATGTTAAGATTAGCCAGAAATTTGCTTTGCGCTCACCTTTTCGCAGAAAAATTAGCAGCTCTATTAGGTGAGAACTATCCTCCGGTGGACTCGATAGTTACCATGTTACAAAGGCATTTAAGACAAGTACAATGATCCCGAAATATATGGATAGGGTTCGAGATGTGGAAGCCGGGAAGGAGTATGCTTGGAAGGACATTATTATTTACGTGCAATCAGCAGTGCTACCACTTGACAAAAAGAAAGATGGAATTATTCACACGACTGAAGCTTCCCTTCAGGGTGTCCAGTACTAAGGGCACCACAACGGGGAATACGACTAATCACGGATACTTTCATCTCGACAAATTAGATACATTTGTCAAGTGGAAGACCCTACAAGATTTGGAATATAAGTCGGTAGAAAAGGAAGCGGTCGAGAGAAGGTGGCAACAAACTCCTCACATAATTACCTAAAATGTGAGGGGTTTTAAGAAGGACTCAATACGAGACTGGATGGAGGCCTGGAGATCTGGATCGGCGCAATCACAGGCATATTTTATCCTAATACAGGAAACGCATATAGTGTCTCGACAGGAACAGGAATAGCGACCAATACGTGGTCTCAAGTCAGGGGCAAAACGCATTTACACAATACTACCGACATCTCTTATTGGAGCAGGTTCCCACTGAAACAGGGTGGAGTGGCTATTCTGGTTAGACCAGGTATTGCTGAGGATGTTCGTCCATGGATGAAACACAGATGGCCGAACCGATTTATTGCGATTATGTGGAAAGGGTCAGTTGTGGCTAATGTTTATGGACCATCCGGGGATGCAAAATTACAAGAACAATTTTACTCGGACCTATGTGACATCATTCCTAGACCGCCACTAAAAATAATTTTAGGTGGGGATTTTAATTGCGCCGACGTGCCGGTAATTGATAGACTTGGAGGAACCAGATCGTTACGCCCAGAAAGTGTGGTTTTACACAGATTTATTCAGGACAGACGTCTGGAGGATGCAAGAATGTTAGTGGGATCGGCGGTAGAGGATGTACATTAGATCCGATTGACCACTTCACATTCTGGAGAGGCGGTCAAGCCAGTAAAATTGACAGGTTCTACGTGTTGGAACACTAGATGTGGTGGGTCTCATGGGTGGGAGTAGCGCTTCCACAAGTTTATTCAGATCATAACCAAGTGACATTAAAAGACCCGGTAACCCCGAGGATTGTTGGAAAGCAACGTGTTTCGATATATCCATTTCTGGGTTCGGGAGATGTTGCGCTCAATCCATCATTTTTATCCCCTCTAACTAAGTGCTTGGACCGAGTTGGAGCAGCGTTTGAATAAAATACTTGTGTAGCAAATGTACACGATCTCTTATTCACAACTAAACGACGAATAGCGAGAAGACGAAAGCGGAGAGTACATCAACTGAAAAAGCTGGTTTATGTCAATGCCAGTTCAATGACCCAGTTAATCTCCGGAATAGCAAATTCGTTGAAACAAGAAAGGAGATTTCGGAAGGGGAGACGATTGCACCGTGCCCTAGCAGATGTAAGATGCTTATTCAAGAGGACAGCGGTATGGGAGCGAGACCAGACGGTGACCGACATTTCAATAGAAACAGGACTGTACTTCACGGGAGTTAAATCGATTCCCGACAGGTTTGCCCTAACATGGAGCTCTATTCTAGGACACAGTCACAGAGAGGAGCCGACACGTTCGCTTAAGGATAGTATTCACAACTTTATGACAATACCAGAGACGCGGAAGGTCACAGCGGAACAAAATATTGATTTAATGCGAGATATTCAAGAAGATGAGATTCATTTGGCGATTAAAAGTTTACAACAACGAAAGGCGGCCGGACTAGATGGATTGGGAAATGATTTCTTTAAGGATTTCTTGTCTCTTTTATTGGATCCTTTACTCGTGGTGTTAATGACATTTTACGTGGAGCAAGTCCGCCTAAATCCTTCATGAAGGCCCTAGTCATACCGTTACGAAAGAAGGGAGATTCAAGTGATGCACTCGACTATCGGCCGATATCTCTTCTCACAACCGGATACAAGATCTTTGCAAAAATTTTAGCGCGAAGACTTCAACGGTTTTTGGGACAGTTAATTGGTGATACTCAGCAAGGATTTGTGGCTGGACGAAAAATGGATAAAGCAGTTATCATGATGAAATCGATCCTTGCGACCTATGAAAAGTCGCAAACGAATGATGTAAATAACAGCGCTGGTATTTTATTTCTGGATTTCAGCAAGGCCTATGACACAGTGGATAGGCAGTACTAATTCACGGTACTCTCGCTATTTGGATTTTCGGATCAATTTATTGCGTTGATGGCGAGACTTCATGTGGAGACGACCGCGGAGTTTTACGTAAATAATCAATTTTCTCATCCGATGATGGTTCGGTCCGGCATTAGACAAGGATGCCCACTTGCGCCTTTACTCTTCATATTGGCAGTGGAGCCGTTGGGACTAGCCATTTCACAAGCTCCGGAATTACAAGGGGTAAAACCCTTTCAATTCGACACTGAAGTCGAACACCGGTTTTTGGCATTTGTGGATGACTTTGTCCGAAAAGCAACACAAGTGACAGAAGCATTACAAGTGGTGAAACGTTTTGGACAATTAGCGGGGCTAAAAGTACAGCCGGCAAAAAGTCAGTTCCTTGTTCTACAGGCAATACAAGTACGCAAGACATGGTACACGATAACAGTATTACTGGTCGGGGAGTCAGTAAGATACCTAGGGTATCAGTTTGGTTGGACGGATTTAAGGGAGAAGAATTGGGCATTATGAATTCGAAGCATCCAACGGCGCTTAGCAACGGCGGCCAAGTGTAGCACAGCGGAAGCCGAGCGCACTACCTGCCATACTATTTACGGCGAAGGTGTTTGAACCAACAGAGGTCGGGCTACGCAGACTTCTACAACTACAGAAAAATTTAATTTGGGGCAGCACGACGAGTACCGAATCTTGTCGCCATAATATAACGCCGTATTTGTTATTTACACCGAAAGAAGCGGGAGGTATCGGCCTTATTTCGATATCTGTAGCAATAAAAGTACAGCGACTCAAGATAGCGACCCAGTGGCTGATAGCGGCTCCAGATTGTTATCAAAGGGCTTGGATAGGTCTCTTGCAGCCAGCCCAACCTAACCACGCAAGAATATTTCTCACACCAACCAAAGGATACTCACTCTGCAAGGCGGTGGGAGGGGCTCCTCCCAGGCGGGGAGTCAGTGTTGCACGAGAATTATGTGAATGGCTAGGGCCGGATCCCCAGCAGACGACGGCGTTGGAAACATATATGAGACGGTATCTTCCGCGAGTGTTGGAGCTAATAGAGGGGAACTTGCTTAAGAAGGCTCATACGTTTCACCAAGGGGAGCGTTTTACCATTGACATCAACCTCGAGCACTGTGACTTTCATGGGATACTGCCGAAACATATGATTCCGTTCTGGGGAACGTATAGTTGGGTGGCAAATCCGTGGATTCCGGAAGTTAGGGCCCCGTATTGGTGGCGAGAAAATACGATCGGATCCCGATGTTGACAGTAAGAGATTTAAAAATACAACGACTAACTTCCTCTACTTTTACATGGCATGTGTTAAGCATTGGGGCAGATTCTCACACTAGGGCCAAGATTAGCCGGTGGTTGAGTGCGATAGTGCTCGTGTCCCCACGAGTGGAGATTGGCCAGTTTATCGGAGATCCCTCGCAGATTACAATATGCAGAGGTCCTAATCTTTTACACAAATTTAATTGGCAGGTAGTGGAGTCGGGGCGACTAAGGGGGGGGGTGTTCGGATGGATCCAAATGGGCGGTGGCTAAGCAACAATTGAATGATATCTATTGGAGTATTGACGCCCATAATTGTCTGGACAAGATCTGGAGTCGGGTGATACTGATCGAACAGTGGTTTTTTACGCTCATCCGAAGTTACATCGCATTGGATGGGAAATAGACGATTCCACTCCGACCTACAAGATACCAGGATATTTGCGGAAACAGTTTTGCAAGCTCTATCACCGTGGATTAGCGACTGGGTTAGTGTCACTCATGTCAAAATGGAAACGGAAGTGCGAAGACAATGCCTGGTGGCAGGGAGTTCAAGACATCGAACCGAACCAGGTATGGACTCATGACAATTTGCTTACTGACTACCAGGTATGGGTTATGTTTCGTATGATTTCAATGCAATTAAACACATTTATTCCGCGACAAAAGTATGAAGGAAGGTGTTTGATGGACTTAAGTTGCCCAGGGCAGAAATCCGACATATTCCATATTATGTGGGATTGTCGGAGAGCACGAGCGGTTTGGCGTAAGCTTTTGCAACATTGGCTAGGAGTGGAAGTGACGGCTCAAGGGGTAAACCACTATCAAGATGAAATCATTTACAAGACACCACCGCCATTAGGTGTACCGATTACTCAGGCGATGATGCATCGACATGGACGATTCGATGGTACCTTTCTGGCGTCATTTGACAGAATTTGGAAGGGTCCATGTGGAATTTTTATGACCTGGTTTTGGCAATTAAGAAATCAAGTAGTGTTTCAAGGCATCGTTAAAGAAGAGTATGGACATTACAATTTATTTGGGAGCAAGGGCGTGCGCAGATAGCTACGGTGGCCGAATTCGAGAAGACCAACAGGAACACAAGAGAAGATGGGATCCGACTTCAGTTAAGTTTAGAGTGCTTATTTCACCACCAGCCAGCACCAGATCCATCTCCAACTGTGTCTCTACCTCCGTATACGCTTTCGGTCCAAGATGTCCGACCAAGTGGCAGTGAGAGTGAGCAAGCCAGGGATGCCATGCGTTCTGAGCCGAAATTACATGCTAGGTTTCATATGTACATAGTAGCTAATAGTTAAGACTAATTGTTTTACTATATTATGAGTGGTTTAGAGTTAATAACTATAATTAAATCTAAACAAATCATACAAAAATGTAGTATAAGCTGATCTTATAATACTCTTATTATTAGATCGCTTGTCAGATTCGATAGTTATATCAGAATCTGTTTCTCAGGGTGGATTATAATAACTTATAATCCAATATTCGATATCGTTAGCAGAAATTTAAAGTCAGTTTTCATCATAGATCACATCATCCAAAATTCCAACAATCAATTGCGGCATCATTACCTTTTGGGCTTATTGCCTGTTCAAAGGAGTTAGCCTCCATATTCGGTTAGGATGACTTTAGTATAGTTGATGTCGTCAAGGATTGCATTGCAGTCGAGAGTACCGTACTATAGCTTCAAAAATTTATAGCAAAACGTAAGCAGTGACTTAAGTAACACAATGTATTAGCATGTTCCTTAGCGTTCAAACATGCATGTGAAATGTGTTGGAAATAACTTGGAAAACTATTGCGTGTTTCGAAACACACTTTATGTGCGATGTGTGAAAATAGTCCCATGACCAAAAATAGTGGTCAATCTAAATTCAGTTTACCCAAATCAGAAATTATTTTTCACTTTCGCATGGACTACTGTAAATCAAAATCAGCGATAGCGACAATATAAAGCCGGATAACTGACGCAGGATTGGCTGAATGTGGCCAGGTTAGTGTGACAACTGTCGAAGTTTGTTTGGATAGAGTCATTACTTTTAATCGACGTTGCAAACACAAAATATACTCACAGCGCACTCTTTGGCAAGATTGACAGGCGCTTTGCGCCTCATACTACGTCGGACCATCTTTGAGGGAGTACGTCGTTTCTAGACGGTTTAGATAGATCATAACGATGGGAAGCTGGACTACGTGTACGTATACTGTAGTTAGTAAAGATACTGTAATACATGTACGAATAGCTTTATTCCTAACTTACTTTGAAGAAAGAGCGAGCGAAACTTTCACCATCATGAAGGACGTCAACTTCCGCTTTGACACCTGCCACGTCGTGGACTTGGCGTCACTATGGATACAAATCCTAAGGCACAAAAATGCAGAAACTTTATAATGGAAGAAGATACACGTCTCAAGTCTTTCACTGCCTACTCTCCTTCATGATTTTATACCACGTTAAAACACATCCGCTCAACATTATTGTTGCCAAAGTCTGAAAAAGTCTCCATCGCACATCATCATTCAGTCTTTTGCCTTGTAGAAAGAGATAAGACTAAAAAATGAGCGACAAGCTGCACTGCCATATTCGCTTCCCTCGACCACGTTCAGGACCACGCCCGACTCGTGGTATAACACACCCAATCGTGAGCAACAATATGGTAGAGCTCGAAACGTTATCAGCTTTTTCTGCACTAGAACGTCGAGCTGTGACGCTGTCGGAGGATGAAATCCAAGTATGCTCTCGATTGGCTGAACTACTCTTAGATGACGCGTTAAATGCTTTCAAGTTAACGAGTCGTCAAATAGATTTGCAGCAGTGGAAATTGATCAAGAAAAAGGACTCTCTGATGGTTTACAGACAGCGCAAGAAAGCAGCAAGAGTCGTGACCACTAGTCAATGCACTGCGAATGAGACAGAAATGCCACTTCTTCTTGTTACTGGATATTTGGCTGGTCATGTGAATGACGCAATGTATGGCCTTGTCAGTGCCAATACGCGGGATATGAAGTTGAATAGTGCATACGCTCAAGACTCTTTGGAAGATGCTCAAGTGCTAACCACAATTGAGGGTCCAACCGTAGAAGAGCCCTTTCGTTTTCTTGGACTCAAGTGGTCTGTACGACACGATGGCACGTCTGGGTCATCCTTAGTCAAACGGCGAGATCTGCTCTATTTAGAGGCTACAGGTGTGACTAAGATGGATAACGGAGAGCGGGTGGGATATCGTGTTATGCATTCGCTAAGTATCAAAGCTTTGACTTATCTGGCTAGGACAAGCACTTCAGCTCCAGTAATCCGTGCCAGAGCGTCCGTCGTACAGTTATTTTATCAGCAACCTTTACCGGAAGGACTTTCCGGCACATTAAATGTGTTCACAAGAGGCTACTATGATCCTCAAGGCGACATGATGCAGTTTATGGCAGTTAAGGCAGGCGCTGAGCTTCTGCTGAATATGACGTTCTCTGCAGTGGACTGTGCCCACCTCAAAAAGATCGCACTTGCAGCACAGCAAGCTGGACGTCGACGGAATGCGTCAAGCCAACTTTACAGGGCAAACAATCGTGGCAGAGGTATGGAGGGAATCGAGGAGATTGGTGACGAGGACCTCACAGTCGTGAGGGAAAGAGCATTCTCAGCGAATTGTTTGCTCTGTGATCGTCGATCCAGTAAATTGCTGAACCGAAGCGGTATATCTTGCACCATTTGTGCTAAGGTTGTCTGCTCGCGTTGTAGTGTAATCAAGAAACTACGCTTTTCATCCGGCGTGGACAACAGCATTTTTTTTATCGACAGTAACATGTGCGGGAGCAGGAGCTTGCAGCCAGTTGAGCAACCTGAGACATCCCGAGCGTCGACCGAGCGAAGTCGCAGCAACAGCGGCAATGCTGCTTTTAGCATGAACGACATCTGCCAGAAGACTCTTAAGTTTTGTGTGCCGTGTATAGTGCGTGCCAACCAGCGCAACCCGGCGCAAATTGTTGTAGAGCAAATTTTAGAGCAGACGAGCTTGGGATATTTCACTTATCCCACAAGCGGTGATTCTCGCGCATCGTCTATATGGCGGCGGTCGACTCAAACTGGACAAATGTGCAATCTACCGCTTGTTCCGTACAGACCATATTACGCGGTAACTGCTGATTATCTGCCGCGTCAACTGACACCCAGCAGTGCACCACAACGCCAAACTGGCGTGTATCGCTCATCCTCAGCTACATCTCGTGTCATGTTGTACGTAAAACCAGAATAATACTGTACAAGTACCGGTAAGAATCCACTATATTAGAACACATTCTATATAAGAACACTGATTTGGTGAACCGACCTTCTACATACCGGTACAAATATCAAGTCCGAAATTGCTGGAAGAGCATTCACGTATTAGAGCAGTTATGAGTGGATCCAATCATGGCCTTGCACTCTCCGACAACGGCCAAGCACAGCATCCATCCCAGAAGAACAAGATCCGCCGCTCGAGCCACGCTGGAATTACCAGCAGCGACTCCTCCGTGCGCTCGGAATTCGGCAAGACCATCGGTCGCTCGACGGTTGGCAAATTTTTCTATGCCCCGGAGGTGCCATACACCACCACCCACGTGAAGCCTCAGCGCCGCCCACAGTACCCAGCAATGAAACAAGAGCTGCTGGTTTTTGTGGTGAATTAAATCGATAAAATATATACCAGTGGCCCATATCTCGATGCTGATTGGTGGATTTCTCATGGATGAGCCGGTTATAGCCGTTGGTAGGTGGTGTTTGCCGGTATAGCGTTGGGATGATGTATGTAAAACCGGGCTATCGTGAAAACGTGGAGAAAAGTGTGGTGGAGCCGATTTCCAAATCCAGGACGGAAGTCTTGGGTGGAATCCGGATACCCACTGGCCCCGACGACGAACTATCGGAGGGGGTACTCCGTTGATCCTGATCGCCATCAGAATCGGATGAATCACCACTGTGGTGACTGATCCGATCCTCCCGGTCATCCGACCGGTCGCCATGTGCGAATTTAACTTCATCTCACCTTGTGTACCCATTGATCGGGGGTGGTTACACTCACTCAGGTGGACTTGGTGACGAAAACGATGATCTTGATCAGGTCGGAGGGGATGACATTTTCGAGACGGGGGTGTCCTCGGGTGGGAATCTTCACCAGAAAACGAGTCGGGGTCGATACTTAACTTCAGTATGTAGGCACTGATTGGGAAACTTCGTCCGATCAGACCAGCCAATAAGAATGAGAGACAACGAGAAACCAAGAAAAACGCGATCAAATCACGATGTTCCACAGTAATCCACAAACGTTATCTCCACAAAACCTTTCCAATAATAAACGTGTTCTAAACACGTGCGCGTGGGGGGTGAGGTTGGAAAACCTAAACAAAACCCGTCGGGGGCATTCCGGTAAGCCAAAATGCGTCTAAGCGCGTCTTAACCTGGATTTAGTTTGAGCTACAGGGGCCAAGTTAACCCTGTGCTCCCAATAACCGCGACACGTGGCGGAGCGACTCTTTGCTGAGAGGGAAATTAGAAAACCTCGTGAGGGTGTTTAACCCCGTCGTGGGACTTCCGTCGAGCCAAAGTGCGACTATGCGCGTCTCGTCTGGGAATAAATGAATGGGGGGAGCCTTGTTAGCCCCCCTCGTTCCCAAAAGTAGCGCCAAGTGGCGCAACGACTTCTTTACTTGGGGAGGGAAGACAGAACCTGATATTAATATTAAAAACCAAAAAAATCCAGTACCAAATATAGCCTACATCAACCTATGTGACTTACCGAATACTTCTACCTTGAACTTCTTGCCACCTGATTTATTCCAGCATCTTCGTAGAACGTTCTTTGTTGATCTTCAACCTGATTCGTACCCTTTTTACACTGATCTTCAACTGATCCCGATCCAGTCCTCGACTGATCATGGTAACACTCTATGCCGATCTTCAACCATCCCGATCTCTGGATAAACAGCCTGGAGCCAACTCGAGATCTGCCTCCCAGACACTGTTCGCCTTACATCCAAACCGGCTTAACCGAAAACTCCGTCTTTCTTCACACCTGGTTGCCTGTTGGGGCCGATCGGTTCAGATCATGATCAACACAGCGATTGGCATCGAGATCGGCTCGGTGATCAGGGCGATCAGCCCCAGATCACCTCGAAACACATCAGGGTTACCACCACATCGACATTACCAGTTAGCTTGACAATATATACTTGACCTTCATTACATGTTGGGATGCAAAGATCGCCCCGACTCAGCATTTCTCGTGAAGTTGGGGCTGATCAGACCTTCTTGCGTTAACTCTGGATGGATCCATCAACTCTCACGGCTTGCCTCAGCTTAGTAATGCTCGTACGGCTCGCTGCTCCATATGCCCAGTTCTATCCTGTACCCGATCTTCGTATTCTAAGGCGGAGCCAAGCGACTCGGCCGATCGGGCCGGGATTTTCATATTACATCCAACTTCAACATCTGTACCGTTCATTACTCATTCCGATAACTGGATTCTGCCGTCCCTGATATATCACTTCACCATTGATGACGTATCTCCAGTTTGTCTCGGCCTATCTAGTCGTGCACGCTCACGTGATACTTAACATCCAATATCCCGATCAGACCGTGACATTCAGCACTCCATTAGCATCCGGGACCAGGCGCGATAACGACATTTGTCTTATCCCTTTACGCGACAACAGTCCGTTTTCGAACGCGTTTCATCGTATACAAAATCAGCCTGTCCCACTCATCAACTGTCTTATCTTGATGGGTGTTCCCATCGTCACCAATAAACGGGCATGTGTGGTCCACCTTATTCTCAACTTTTTGTCAGATCGCTTCACCACAAAAGTATGGGAGTTGCCGTAGTCGCGCGTTGTCCCAGAAAGCAGTGGACCAACTAAGTATCACGATCAGACGAGAGTATCCAGATGCCAGACCGGGTTGATTTTAAAGTCGGACCGGTTGAGACATGTGTAACCAAGCAGGTTTATGGATGGTTTTGTACATTGATTACGACGAAGCATGGTTAGTAAAGCCGATTATCGGTGGTCTAAGTGGTTCAATTGACGCGAGAGTAGAACTGCGGTTAACTGGCTAAATGAGCTGAATCACCTTTAAGACGTGAAGAGCAAGCGTATACAGAAGTTCCTATGTATAAGATGGTGAGCTCCATGGGATATATCGGCCGAAGCAAGTTGCGAAGATCATAAAACCGACCCTGATCGACATTAAAGGATCGGGACGAGTCCGACCTCAAGAGAAAGACAGATATCGAACCAATCTCTCAAATTTAATGCATTTTGGAGGCTGAAGATAGGTTTGGACCAACAAACGAAGCTGATCTCGATCTGGTTTGAAGTGATCTCGAGGTGATTTTTAGCTGGTTCCGACCTGGCCCAGACCCGATTCTGAACTGGTCCGGATCGGTCCCGAATCAGCTTCCAGGTGTTGAAGTATAAGGAATATAGTAAAGGTTAGTGCTGTAATCGGATGTACAACCCAAGATGCCGATTCCAAGCCGGTTTCGAGCTGATTCATGAAGATCGAGTTGGTTGAAGATCAGTCGAGAATCGAGTCAGAATTAGTTGAAGATTGGTCTAAAGTGGTACGGATCAGGTTGAAGAAGAGTTGAAGATTGGTCTATGGTAGTACCGGGACAACTTCGTGACAAGATGGTCAAGACTAAAGTATGAGGTGGGTCACATAGGTTTGTGTGTGGTATAGATATTGAATTTTAAATAACACGATTGAATTTACCCCCTAAGCAAAGAGTCACTCCGCCACGTGTCGCGGTCATTAGGAGAACAGGGTTAACAAGGCCTCTGTAGCTCAACTAAATTCCCGGTTAAGACGCGCGTAGTCTCATTTTGGCTTACCAGAAGTCCCCCGACGGGATTGTTTAAGGTTTTCAACCCTCACTTTCACATCCACGTGTTTGCACGTTTCATTAATTGGAAAGGTATTGTGGAGATAACATTGTGGTTTTACTGTGGAAGATCGTGGTTATGTCGTGGGTTTTCGTTGTTTATTTCCCGTTTATTGGTTAGTCCGGTCGGTTAAAGAATCCCGACCCGACGTTTGCGAAACTTACACGTAGTATCACCCCTGATTTATCCTCCGGTAAAGGGTTTCACCCGAGAACACCCTCGTCTCGAGAACGTCACATCCTCCAACCTGATTCGGAACATTTTGCTCGTCTAGAAACCACCTGAGTGAGTGTAACCACCGAATACCAATGGGTACAAAAGGTGAGATGAAGCTTAACATGGATTCTATCGTGTTTAGCCACCGGTCAGAAGACCGGGAGGATCAGATCAGTCATCATAGTGATGATTCATCCGATCCTGACGCTGATCGCCCCCCTCCGATAATTGGTCGTCCGGTCCAGTGGGAATCCGACTCTCCCCCCTCCACAACTTTGGTTAGGGATTTGGAAATCGGCTCCACCGCGCATTGTACATGATCCTATGCTCTGAGCGACGTTGTGCTTTGGAAGAAAGCAAACGTGCTCATCCCGACTCGTTTAGTCACCTTTTGTGGGTGCAGAAGTACAAGCGTCGATCACAGCGTGCAGCTTCGTCAAGCGCATGGAAAATCTGGGTTGGTGGACCCATTCAATCTTCAGTAGGAGCACTGGGAGTTGCAAGATCTCTTGGAGCTCTACGAGCTAGCCGACGAGTTCAAGATAACCAAAACTGGCCTATTATTCCGTGTGTTGTCAAGCCAAACGCTGGCGGCACGTGCTATCAAAGGCAAGAAGAGCGTACTATTGTAGGCATGTGCTGCAACTCGGACGGGAGCGAAAAGTTGCCTCCTGTGGTGATCAACAAGGCCATCGCTGCGAGATGCTTCAATGGGGTGAGCGTGAAAGCGCTTCGTCTACTACTACTGGAAAACGAAAACGTGGATGATAAGCGCAATATTGGCTGAGTAGATGCGCATCTACAACGTAATTATGCACGGCCGCAAGATCCTTCTATTGTTCGACAGTGCAAGCTACCACGCATATATCGAAGTGACAAGGTTGGTGTGGTGTTCTTTCCATCCAATAGATCGCATGTTTTCAGGCGATAGATGATGTCGTCTTCAAGAACCTTAAGGGCAAGTACAAGAAACGTTTGGTCCGCTGGATCATTGATCAGCTCGACAGCGACGGAATTGCCAAGGGTTTCAACACTCTCACGGCCATCAAATTCACTAGTGAGGCATAGATGGGCGGGACAGCAACGAACACCCGCAACTGTTGGCGCCACACAGGCATTTTCCCAGCTTCTACGGCTGCGCAGCTCAATCCGGTCAACGATTCCCAGCGCGACATGGACTTATAAGAGCTACACCATCTAATTTCCGCGCTTGGCCTAGACGATCCGCTTGACACCGGCGAGTATGTTGCTGTGGTTGCAATGGACACTGAGTGTAATGGGATGCCTGATATTTAAGTCGAAATATCACAGTTCAATTTCAGGCTTGTTGTCTGAGATATGAATATTGGATTATAAGTTGTTATAATCCAAACGGAAATCCGATTCGGATACAAATACCGAATACAAGTGAGGATCTAATAATATTAGATCGGTTTTTTATTCCTTTTGGTTTTGGTATATTTGTTTATCGTTAATTATACTTATTCGCTGTAAACCACTCATCATTTCACTCTTAAACTTACCGTCTTGTAGCCACGTGTCTAGATTAAATATTGAGATATGTCTTATTTTATTTAATGTACATAAAGCAATTATGAACAAATTCCATTTGTTCCTTACTTGCTTCCTCATTGGAATCAACAGTGTAAAGCCTGTAATAGCTAGCTTGTTATTAAACAGTATATGCGGCAGGGCGACATTGGTGCTGAGGAAGACCCCAATGAAGCGAAAGAGGTAGGACATACGTTTTTGCGTCAAGAATCCCTACGTGCTTGTCAGCAACTGGCTGCGTACGCTTTTGCCCAAGGTGTAGACAGGATCAACATCAGCCACGTGATCTATCACGCCCGCGATGGCTTGTTCGAGAAGGTTCTATTTTAAATATTTGTTTAATTTATCGTTCGTTGAAGCAGCAAAAGATCACGGAGTGCTTCTAGTCTGCTAACCAAAAATAAGAATCCGCTTCATCCTTAAACTCACAGGGTCGTTGTTGCTGACTCTGCCAGCCACCCACACACGACCAGCTAAAATACTTGTTGCACAACACATAATGCAAGCTGAGGTAACCCGAAGGATATCATTGTGGTGAAGCGGAATAAAAATGCAGATGCAAGTGGCCCACACCTCAACGCTGATTGGTGGACGCGAGGGCACCCGCCACGGATGGGCAGGTTGTGACGGTCGTTTGGTGGGACATGCCGATCTAACGTCGGATGATACGTGCAATAACGGGTTACTGGAATATAGAGAAAAGTATGGAGATCGCTGTTAGTACGTCCTGTCCCAGGTAGTCGGTTAAGTATCATGACTGGATATGGGTGTTCAGATATCGGATGGGGTCAACTTAAAAGGCAGATCAGCCGAGATGTAAACGATGAATTATGGTTACCGTTGGTTTAACATAGTGCATATGATAAGGCATGTTGTCTAAGTGATATCAGGGTTAGATATCATTGTCCGATGGTTGTGGTGAATGATTGATCGATTGAAGTTGCTGGTCCAGTCTCATGATATGGTGGTCTGACAGAGAGTAAAGAGGTCAAGGTATACAGCTTTGTTCCGTCTGGAGACGTTCCAACCAAAGCAAGTCGAAGTCAGTTTTGAATACGAGCACAAACCGGCCCCGATCGACATCAAGAGATCAGCCCAAGTCAGCCCTAAGGAAGCTGACCACGAGCCGATCCCACAAGGTTGAGATAATGTCAGCTGCAGAAGCCGGGGTCAGATCAGTCAAAGACGCCGATCTCGAGCTGATCTCGAGTCGGTCTCAAGCCCATTCCAAGTCGACCCGAGTCGGTCTTGGTCGCCTCTAGATATCGATTATAAAGTGGTTGGTCAAGATCGGTGCTGAAACAGCCCTATAAGTCGGCTTTGATCAGCATGAGAAGCTGGTATAAGCCGATTCCGAGCTGATTCCAGATGGACCAGGTCGGGCGGGTTGATGATCAGGTCGATTGAAGATCGGTCGAGAACAAGGTTAAAAATCAACAAAGAACGGTCAACGGTGGTACCAACCAATTCATGTGATAAGACAATCAAGACTAAAGTATGAGGTGGGTCACATAGGTTGGTGTATGGTATAGATATTGAATTTTAAATAACACGATTGAATTTACCCCCTAAGCAAAGAGTCACCCCGCCACGTGTCGCGGTCATTAGGAGAACAGGGTTAACAAGGCCTCTGTAGCTCAACTAAATTTCCGGTTAAGTCGCGCATAGTCTCATTTTGGCTTACCAGAAGTCCCCCGACGGGTGTTTAAGGTTTTCAACCCTTACTCTCACGTACACGTGTTTGGAACACGTTTCATTAATTGGAAAGGTTTTGTAAAGATAACGTTGTGGTTTTACTGTGGAAGATCGTGGTTATATCGTGGTTTTTCGTGGTCATTGGTTCTCCCTCGTTTTATCTGTTGGTCCGGGCGGTCGAACAACTCCGACCCGACCTTTGCGATAGTTACACGTAGTATCACCACTGAGATGCAGTTGAATTTGGATTCTGTTACACTATGGAAGACCAGGACGATCCGGCCAGTCATTCTAGTGATGACGTGTCTGATCCTGAAGTCGACCAAGATCACTGACTCCCTCCGATAATTGATCGTTCGGTCCAGTGAAAATCGGAGTTCCAACCAAGACTTCCGTCCTGGATTTAGATATCGGCTACACCGCAATGGTGCGTGTGTCTGGATCACTTGGTGACTCTGGATATTACCGTGATTCCTCTGAAGATGAGAAAGATGCAAACATCAAAGTGAAGAAAGCGTTTTCGGGTGTAGTGGAGGAAGGGCTATCGCCCTCCAATGCTGTCCAAGTTGAAAGGATGCGATGGTCGACCTGGCCCGGTGGGTTCCGGATCGACAATAAAGATGAAACGACTCGCCATAAGGCTCCGACCTGGGTTATAGTAAAATCAAGTATAACCCAGGGAAGGACCAAAGCCCCAACCCCGATCCAATCCATAAGAAATTTGGAAAAGACAAAAAAGATAGGGGCGGATCAATATGATCCACCTTAAAAACATGTAAAACCTACACCGAAAATTTTCGAAGATGATGAGAAAAAAACAAGCCAAAAACTACGGTCAATGATATTGAACGCATGTTTTACCTTCGCGAGTTCATAATTTCCATAAGTCTAATCGAGTCATGAAAATCATCCGATCCAATATCCTCGGGAAGCTGGAAGGTCAGACAACTAGACCGACCACATCCGGTAGCCAGATCGACCTGATGGTTCAGATAAAAACAATTCGGCATCACTACTGGTATTTTTGACGGAAATAAGCTGCTTGATCTAAACGATCAAAGAAGCTATGGTAACGTTATACCATCACCTAGCATCGTCGGTCGGAGTGAATCCCGTGGCCCCATCAACACCGGTCGACACTTCAGGCCAAACACTGATGATCGAACGCCCGGTGATTGATGTCAAGCAAGATGATGACTCGATCAATATGCTATCTCTATCTATAGCGGATTCTACTTACTCTTCGGTCGGGGTAACTCGTATGACGTTAGGTCCGAAAGAAATCGAACAGCCCGATCCCTAGATCGAACCACAAAGTAGAAAAAGAAAACCTGAACCTGGTCAAGTCGGATCACAAGACAGTCCTGAAGCCGCTCAACATGTTGAACGAGCAATCTTAACCTCACTAATGATTTCACAGAGATGCCTGAAGTCTCTGGCCAGATGTGGACTATGTTTGCGTCCATGATGAATCGTTTCGCACGGAACAACATGGATCCCACCAATATACGCCTAGTCCGGGGCGGTCTTGGCAACATAGGCCGGATTTCAATCGACCAACGGCTACATCGACGCAAACACGTGCAGATGTGGACATGGAGTCAGTCCGATCGGCTGGACATATCCGATCGATTTGTAAAACCAGCCACCAGGATCGATTAAAAATGCCACCCCCACCTAGTGATGTTGATATTGAATAATCAGTGAAAACTTCGATCCGGATGACCTGGATTTGGGAATCCCTCGCAAAGCAAATATGACCTCAGCACAAACCTTCGACGGTGAGTCTGAAACAATCACTCCAGTCCGGATGTCAGCAATTTCCAAAAGGAAATATTTCACTGGCAAAGACATGGATGATGATCAGGCGAGAGTCTGATTAAGCCGGATGAAATCAGCCTTCCTGGGAGACAAGACACCGGAAGGGGAGATGGTTTTATATTCGCCGATATAATGAAGGGTCCGGTTAAGAATTTGTTTAAGCATTTAAGTCGAGAAGTTTGATCAAAATGGCCTCATTTATGCGGTGAATTTGAGGAGAAATATTGAAACTCAGGGGTATAGTCGCAAGACAATACTACCACATGAAGAAAAGGTCGGACGAACACCGATTGAATATCTACATCGTTGAAATGATGCTGGTTTGAGAGCTAAAATGCCGATTAAATACACTAAACTAATGCATACGGCCCGCGAGCACGTCGAACACTTTATCGGCACCCTGGCCAATCGTGACCTGGCTGACCAGCTGACATACTTCGTATAAAGACAGCTGAAGAACTGGATCAGATTTTGAGAACATTGCAACAAGCTAAAAGTCGAGGACCCAAGGTCGAGATAGGGTCAAATCGGTACCGATCGAAGCTACATCTTAACCAAGTCAAGGCACCACGGCAAGGTCCATCCGTATGATTGCAAGAGAATCAGATGGTTCCGTCTCTGGAGAAGAAAGCAGATGGTCAAGAATAGGCTCTGACCAAGAGCAGTATCGTCAGATTTTTACGACTGGTACTGTACTCCGTCCGAGGTCACGGTTACTGGACCTGATGGACGGAAAGGAGGCGGAAACCAGCCCGACTCGGACTGACCTCGTAGAAAATGTGTCCATTGTGGGTCGACCAAGCATAACGACCATGATTGTTGGAAAAGAATGACGAGCGGGAAGTGTGACCGGAAAGTATATCCTGTCGATCATAGTTTTGTTTTTTGTATGCAAAACTTGTGGAAAGATTCACAATGCTGGTTCCTGCCCGATTGAAGAAGTTTTCAATCAGATACGCAAGTAGTAGTTGACCAAACATACCGGCACGCTTCCACCAGACGTTGAAAAGATGTTAAACTAGATCGCTTGCCAGGTTAGAATCTGGTTAGAGCCGAGAGATCGAAGTTCAGCATTTATGCATGCGTTGGTAGCAGAAATGAGTACGAGGAAAAAGAGATAACGACAATACATACATATTCTATTTCAAACTGTGCCGATCCGTATCCGATCCATAGTCTCAGAGTGGATGGGTATTCTCGTTCGAATGTGATGATGGAATTGAGCTTACGCCTGGTGAATCTTGGAAAATCACTCTCTGGACAAGGGGTTTAAGCAAGCAATAGCTAATGAAAAAAATAAACAACAAAAAAAGCCACTATATGATTTCACTCTGGGGTGTAATTCTCAATTATCGATTCCGCCTTTGCTCGTAAGGTAGGATGTGGTATAGAAGATACCCATGGACAAGAATGCGTCGGGATCGGTAAAAGCTCTTAAATGACCGAAGGCCGGTCACGTGCCAAGAACACCTTATCCAGTTCCCAGGTTTACTATTTCAATTCTTGGATCGGTCGGTTAGCCGGTCACGACGCCATATTCGGAATGGATTTCATGGTTCCGGCTGGTACTGCTTGACCTTTCTCATTAAACCCTGACTCTACCGGATGAAGTGTAGGTACAATTATCTGGCCGACGCCCACTGTATGGTGTTCGTATGCAGATGGTTACGATGGGTCAATATGAAAATATTGCGGTAGCCCGATTTGGTGGACATGATGATTCGGTCAATTAATCGACAGCAAAAATTATTGTTCGCTCGTGGTGACCGATGGGACCCGACTTTTGTGAAAGGGATCTGTATATCAAGTTAGTATGATTAATAATATGAGCATAGGGATGTGGTTGTCTGAAGATAAGGTGCCGCGACAACTGGGATTTGTTTCGGCTGGGTCGCGAAGATGTACTGAATGGCAAACATGGTATATCAGGCCATCACAGAAACGAGGAGTTGGTAGATGAAGATACATCACCTTTCGTAGAAAAATCGGAATATACACTCCGACCAAGTTACAAACCAGGGGACATCTGTAAATTCGACCAGTGAAAATGATTGGAATCAGATTTTGAATGGTACTATATCGGACCCCAGGAGACGACCGATCTGAAGGATGATGACAATGCCGATCTGCCCAAAGGTGATTTCACCACCAATGAGGACAGTAGAAAGTTAATCTGGTAGAGAAAATTGAACGAGAAGAAATCCGTCGTAGTTGTTTGGAATGAAGTGAAATCAGAACGAGACCAGAAAACAGATGACTTACCAAGGTCGATCCAGGTTGATGCCATACCAGAAGTAATAGACCCAGTGGATCACCAAGGGTGTATACACGAAGGTGATGATCAATACATAGATGACATCGGAAAGCAGATGGCGGTTTTGCCAGAAATATCTTCCAGTTTACCAGAAGTCACCCTGGATGATTTACAAGTCGACGACCCGGAAGTAAACACTCTCGATCAGATTGAACAACGCAAAAGAATCATCTGCAAAACGAGACATTAGTTGATCGGGAAGGGTAACGGCCTACCCCCACAAGCCTACGGAGCTGTTTGTGATATTGATGCTGGGACGCTAGACCCATTGCCCAACGTTGCCGTAAGGTTAGACCGCAATATCGGAAAGGTTATCTGACCTGATCAAAGGCTTGTTAGGTACGAAGATTATCCGACCGTCAACACCGCAGTGGGCATCACCGATCGTGATCGTGATAAAGAAGAACTGAGTTGATATCCGACTTTGTATCGATTATAGGATGGTCAACAGACATTCGAAGCCGATGGTATATCCAATGTTTTTGATCAATGATTACTCGAAGATTTGGATACAGTATTATGGTTCTGTTCGTTGGACATGGCAAGTGGTTTCTGGATTGTTTCGTTGACCGACCGGGATCGAGAGGTATCAGCTTTTACCACACCTTTCGGACTCTTCGAATAGGATCGGATGCCGTTCGTGTAAAAAAACGCTCCTCAGATTTATCAAAGGTTGATTGGAATACTCGATATGGATATTTCCACATCAGTGCCGACCAGAAGATCACCGAACCTCATGATGTGTTCACGAAAGGTGAACCAGATCATCACTATAAACCGTCGGTGTTAGGAAGGTGGTCATATATAGATGGCATCCTGGTTACGGCCACATCATGGGATATTCTATGTGATAAGGTTGAGCGATTACTTGACACCTCCAAACGTTGGATTCATCGATCAGCGTGGTCAAGAGTATTTAGACCAGCCCAAAGTCGCCTATATTGGTTAAATGTGTCAATCTATGGTTTGGAGGCAAACCCGAAGGATCTTTGGGCGCTTAGGAACTTACCGCTCCCAATAACATTGAAGCCATGTAGTCTTTTCTCGGTAGCCAGAATAAATATAGCCGATTCATGGAAGTTTTTTCAATTTATGGCGCTATATTATACGAACTAAAAAAAGATGTCACAGAATACGAGAACGTGATTGGTAAGAAGTGCTACCGACCACGAAGTCAGGTCGATGAAGTCAACTTGTGAATCCGAATCTTCAGTCGACCAGAATCCATCCGGGTCGGAAAATTACATGGAGCGTGCCATTGCATTTAGTATGCTGTAGGCGAAGATGGCATCGACCCCGGTTCTGAAGCATATTTTGATCCGGAGAAAATTCCGGTCGTGATTTTGTATGCAAGTAAGTGGACAATATCAGCTGCCTTGTTACGTATATTGAATGTTTGTTATACCATGCTAGTGACCAGGCCGATTAAAGTGCTTTCTAGACGATCCACTCTGGCCTAGCAATTATCGTCGACTGAAATTGATGCAAGACAGGGGAAACGGTCAGCGTTGTTTTCGCAATGGTCCTTGGAAACCGTTAAATGTACCTGTACCTGACAGCCAACATAACCCCCCCCCGTAAAAGTCGACGAAGCCTTGATCGAGGTTGCCCCAATGAAACGACCAAGAGAATCGGTCACTATACCTAAACCAGTTGTAGGTCCGGATGAAGACCTGGTTGTCATAATTTTCGATGGATTGGCGACTTAAAAAAAGGTGTCGAGGCATATATTGCTCTTGTATGGAAATTACTTAAATGGACCATTCTATCTGCCGGTTCGGATTACACACCAGGTATATCGGTCAACGAAGCTGAGTACTGTGATTTGCTTCTGGGTTTGGATCTCCTTAAGGCGCAAAGAAGGATCGAGTAATCATTTGTAGAGATTCAAATCTAGTGATCCGACAAGTCAACGGAGAAATCGACTGTAAGGTGTCCATTCGGAATCTATTAACGACCGTGTCATGAAGATCTTACAGGTATGGCCGAATCACGATCTCTTGCATGTGATACGGGATTGGAATCGAAGTGCTAATCAGTTAGCAACAATGTCCATGCGTGATCAGACCGGATCGGTGATTACAGACGATGCGATACTGGATGAAGTAGCCGAGATTAACAAATCGCCCAAGCCGATCCGCTCAGATGAGAATGAAATACCAGCACAAGTGATGATAATGACTAGATCACGAACCAATCAGGATCCCGCAGACCGGTTTCACGAGAAAGTTTAATTGAAGGGTTAGTTCATTAACTTCGAATCGAAATGATCCTCAAAGCTTAAAAGACGAAGAAAAGTGGATCGCGGATTTGAAAACGTTCTTAAGTGGTGGCGTAGAAAAGTAGAAGCAAAATGAAGCAACAAATTGTGTTAAGATCACCCCGAGCTATAAATGGATAAAATAACCTGATTTTCTATTATTGTCACACCGATTAAGCAGACGCGGATCTAGATCGATCGGCAAACCTAATTGTTCCTGAGACATTGCCAGCTTACATTTTGCACCACTATCACGTTAGTTTGGAGAATGGCTATCAAGGTGTCGGCGGACGTATCATAAAATCCACAAACATTTTCACTGGAAACTTTTATACCGGAGTGCTTAAAAGTTCGTCGGAACCTGTATGGACTGCGACACCGGGAAAGGTATGCCGATTTTACAAGGCAGATCACCTATGAACATTAAGGCGACTTACCCCTTTCATGTAACAGCGATGGATCATATTCCCTCCCTACCGAAATTCCGAAAGCATTCAAAGGTAAGACCGAACTGCTGAGCTGGACCGATTTATTCACAAGTCTGGTGATCGCCAAAGCTGGGTCTACTCGAACAGCCCAACGAGTCGCGAAAAACTATAAATAATGTTTTTTAAGCGATTTGGCGCAAGTGAAGTGATCAAACACGATCGTAAACCAGGTTTTATGGCTGAAGCGTTTCGGTCGATCAACCAGATGCTTGGACAGAGACAGAGAACGTCAACGGCTTACCGGCCGCAGGCGAATGGAAAAGCCGAACGGATGATGCAAACTTTGATAAGGGCTATAAAAGTGTACGTCGCCGATCCGGCTCAGCGAGACTGGGATGAATATGCAAAAGATTGATTTTTGCGTTGAATTCATCATTTAATTAGGTTAGAGGAGATTTCCCATCTTATTTGGCATATGGTTGGGATCCACGGATCGACCATCAAAGCCGCGATTCCGGTTTGATGCACCAGTATGTGGTGTAGTCGCTCTCAGAAAATCTTCCTGAGACGCGAACACCCACGGGGGTCCCAGACGACTGACTACCGGAGGGGGTACTCCGTCCATCCGAGTCATGATCCGATCCGGCTTCCGGCCGGCTGGATCGGTCGCTTCCATCCGCTTGATCGCGACTGCTCGAATGTTGCATGTTGAAAGCTCACCTTGTGTACCCGTCAGTACTGGGTGGTTAGCTCTCCTGGTGGACCCTAGGGCGAAAAGTGTAAATCCGTCCAATAGGGAGATGAGGGTTAGGACTAGGGGTAGCTCCTGGGCGGAAATCGTCACCGGGGAGCTCGTCTGGCAATATACTTGAACTTTGTATAGTGCCGGCTGGGCCGAGAATAGTCGATCAGCCAGCTAAACCAATAAGACTTGAAGTTTGTATAGTGCCGGCTGGACCGAGAATAATCAATCGGCCAGCTAAACCAATAATAATGAAGGGTGAATCCAAATGTGTATGTGAGGGGGATCCAATTCCACACTCTTTCACAGAAGGCCAAAATGTCACCACTTCCCAATACTTAATACCGTGTTCAAAACACGGGCGACTTGAGGTGAGTATACGAAGTCGCCGCGACTCCCGGTCAGGGGACTTCCGGTGGGTTAACTTAACCTTCCCCGGGCAAACCAATAGCAGCAAGAGGGACCTTGTTAGCCCTCTGCTGTGAACCAATAAAAGCGACTTGCGTCTAAGAAAGCGAAACGTATACTGATTTATCCTATGTCCAATACTTCCTTTGTGTAACCTACCTCAAATAACACGGCTGACCAGTCATGTACCTTACCCAACGCAACCCGGCTAACTCCGACTTTGTGTACCGGTCCGGCCGGTACACCACCCCAAATGGTACCAACCCGGCCGGTACACCGAACCCATATGGTACCAGTCCGAATGGTACATTGTACCCGGCCGGCTCGGCCGGATAGCCACCCATCCGCGCCTCTCGGCCGCTAACGCTAGCAATCCCTTGGCAGCCTCTCCTACGATCCAGGTGCCTACTCCTTCCACTAGAACAATCCTCTTCTTTCAGGCTCCCTTCACTCCATCCTTACGAACAGTCCGCCATCTTGGCCGTCCGCCATCCGCGCCTCGGCCGTCAAGCATCCATAGTCCACTCGTCTGCTCAGCCCGCCTGTCCGACTATCCACGCCCCTTGTCAGGTCCGCCGACTTGATTCCCAGCCTGGCGCCGCTTGGCCGCTTGTAGACTTCCTCGGCGGTGTCTATCCGGCGCCCACACCCTTGGCCCGTATTTCCGCCAATCAGAATGCGCCCTTTGAAAAGTACTTTGTATTATTTCATAAGTCGCTTCACCACAGCCGCCCCTGAGTCGCGACACGGCCGCACAACGGTCGGGACACGATCTCACTCGAACTCACTTGACCCGATACCGCCCATCTATGCCTCGCTTTGGTACGTCACCCCACCACTTCATAATATCCCCATAACTCGGTCGGTCTCCACACTGGCTAGCAAGCATGCCCACCAATACTAACATTGTCTTGATTCACCTCCAGTCTTGCAAATTGACAAGGCCAACGTCTGCCGCCTTGTTCTCGTGGACGACGACTCGCCTGCCAGCGGGGTGGAGATCGCAAAACCGCCGAAATCATCTCGCACTCCTGATCTGGTGCTGTCGACCGCTGACGCCGAGGATGCGCTCCACGTTCACGGCCAAGCCTGCGGCGACCGAGACAGACTGAAAGTCGTCGTCTCTTCCCTTCGGGCGGAGCTTCGATCCTGTCAGGACAACTATGAAGCTCTGTCCCGGAGCTTCAAAACTTCTTGCGCGATGCTGGACCGCCTGAACCCCCGGGTCGCCGAGCTGAAACTCAGTCGCAAAACAGCGGAGGATGAGGTGGCCCGCCTCAGGGCCATTGTGGGTCAGCTTACGGACGCTCTACAACGAGCGGCCGCGCCATCCGCCTCCATCCCCGAAACGGCGGGGATGGAGAAAAGGCTGGACGTGTTGACCGCCCAGGTGGATAGCCTGGAGCATATCCAAGCTGACTTGTTCCGTCAACTCGCCGCTGCCAACCGCCGGGCCGATGAAGCCGCCGTTCGGGGTCCATCTCCAGAAATAATCAATCTCCAAGAACAGGTGGCCGATCTCGAGTGCCAAGTCGCCGTCCTGACGGGAGAGCGAAACCGCCTCCGCATGTTGGAAGACGTCGTCGAGCCTCTCCGGTCTGCCAATCAGGAATTGGTCCAACGATCCAAGCTTCAGCGTGAGTGCCTCGTCTCCTCTTACGTGATGGCCCAGTTGCTTACAGTTTTTTATTTTCTTGTCACTCCGCAGTTCAACAGTTAGAACAGCTGAAACAGCAATCTGCCAAAATTCCGGATATGTCTCGGGAGCTTACGCATCTTCGTACCCGGCTCCGCCAGGTGTCCCAAGACCTGGATAAGGTGCGGGACAACCGCGACCACCTGCGCGACTCCCACGCCCAGGCCCTTCGCCAAATCACGGATCTGGAGCGGCAGTTGCAAGAAGCCACTTCTCGGCAACAGGAGTTGCGGTCGGAGCTGTACCGGGCCCGCCAGGAGAATTCCGACGCCCATGCCATACTGGCTCGGGCGGACCGTGTTTGTCATGCCATGCTGGATAAAGAGGATTGTTTTAGGTCCTTGTTGTGTGGACTTCAAGACCAGCTCGAGACGACTCAGAGCCAGGCTGCTCCCCTTTTGCAAGCTCCTCCCAAGGTACGGGAATCCGTCTTGTCTGTCTTGGGAATGGTATATCAGTGGAAGACTTCTCCGCCGAACCCAACCCCGTTGCCCGCTGCAGCAGGGTCGGAGCCTGAGGAACTTCCCGCCGGCTCCGACTCGCCCCTTGCCGGTCCCAACTCTTCGTCCGCCCCGGCAGGATCGCAAGGGCAAAAACGTCCGGCCGGCTCTAGCCCCCTTTTGGCCGATGCCAGCCCGCCTAAGAAGAGGAAGCAGAGCGAATCCCCACCCTCGCGCCAATGTCCTCCAGACAAGTCGGACGACGGGGAAGAGCCCGGGTCGGAGAGCGAGGACAGCCTGTTCGCGGAGCGGTCCCCTCTTCCATCCCCTCAATACACTCCCGGTAGAACCGGTCTCACCCCCAGTTCTAACTCTGAAGAGGACTCGGAATCCGAAGCGGCCGTGGCTCCCTCCGGGTCAGCGGCCGCGCCCTCTTCTGAGTCAGCGGCCGTGCCTTCTTCTGAGTCAGCGGCCATGCCCTCTTCTGAGCCAGCGGCCGCGTCGCCTAATTCTTCT
>MIQA02002121.1:0-24270 GCA_001887855.2 Sclerospora graminicola | reverse complement strand
CCCGTTGATCTGGGGTGGTTACACTCACTTAGGTGGACTCGGTGACGAAAACGATGGTCTTGATCAGGTCGGAGGGTTGACCTTCTCGAGACGGGGGGTGTCCTCGGGTGGAAATCTTCACCGGAGAACGGGTTGGGGTCGATACTTAATCAGTATCTAGGCACTGATCGGGAAAGTTCGTCCGATCAGGCCAGCCAATGAGAGAGAGATAATAAGAAACCAAGAAAACGCGATCAAACCACGATCTTCCACAGTAATCCACAAACGTTATCTCCACAAAACCTTTTCCAATATTATTGACGTGTTCCAAACACGTGTGCGTTGAGGGTGAGGTTCGATCACCTAAAACAAACCCGTCGGGGGCCTTCCGGTAAGCCAAAATGCGTCTAAGCGCGTCTTAACCGGGAAATAGTTGAGCAAGAGGGGACTAATCAACCCTGTGCTCCCAATGACCGCAACACGTGGCGGAGCGACTCTTTGCTTAGGGGGAAAATCAAAACCTGTTATTATATATGCAATGTCCTATACCTAGTGTACCATACACCAACTCATGCCTGATCTATACTTCGAACCTATTTACTTCGTCGCACGGTTGCATAGCACCACCTTGCCCATCCTAGCTGCACCTTCAAGATGATCTGTACCACTTCTGCCCTGATCACGACCCGACTCCTATAAAGATCTTCAACCCATCCCGATCTTCGATAGACGACTTTGAAACCACTTGAGATCTGCCCTTCTGACACTTGTCCACTTCGTATCCAGCCCGACTTAACCGTGAACTCCCCTTGCCTTCGCGTTTGAACGCCGGTTTGAGGCTGATCAGCCCCGATCACGATCGGAATAGCGGTCAGCCGAGTGATCAGGCAGAGATCAGGGCGATCAGACCTTGATCACCTCGGGAACTTTCTGGGTCACCATCGCAACGACTTTATTCATCTGCTCAGCCATACTTCCGACCTTCATACCCTGCCGAGGCAACCATATAACACCGATCTCGGCTGATCGGGCCTGATCAGGCCTTGTCACGCCATCCTCGGACAAGCCCATCGGTCATCATCACTCACACAACTCGCCATTCCACATGCCCCACTTCATTCCACATCTGATCTTCATTTCTTGGGCATAATCGGCCGATCGGGCCGAAACTTCGTGTCATGATCAACTTCAACAACTACACCGTTCATAGATCGGCTAGATGGCTGTCCCTGACACGTCATGTCAACAGTTGCTCACCTCGTTTTACATCCACGGGAACTCCACTTAGTAATTGTGATAACGATCGTGATCGTGATCTCCATCGTTCCATCAGTGTCTGGGACTGGGCGTAATGACAGTACTTGGCTGATTTCTTCACATCGTGAATACCCGTTGTCCGCCACCTTTTCATCGTAACTGTGATCGGTCTTTCCCACCCATCAACCGTCATATGTTGATGGGTGTTTCATCGTCACCAATGAACGGCCATGTGTGGTCCACTTCGTTCTCAACATTTTCTGATCGCTTTACCACAGCCGCCCCTGAGACTTACTGCAGACGTTGCACGGCTGCAGTTCGACTCACTCACTTCCAAACTTTCTCTCTGGCGATCACCATGGCTGACTCGAGCCGATCTTCTCTTCCTTCTTCGTCATCTTCGGCTGCCCGCCCGATCACTGCCTCGCCTTCCGTTTCCAGTTCGACTGATCCCGCGACCGCCCCGATCGCGACTTCGGCGCCGATCACGACCAGCCTCATCCGTCCTACGACTACCATGACTCCGTATCGCCCGCCTTGGAATCCTCCCGCTCGACCTTCTTCAGATCGCCCCCTCCGTTACTTGGAACAGCTCGCTCGTCTAATAGATGGATCGGGTCCACTCACGTTGGGGTCCATGGAAGCTTGCCGACTACGGTCGGAACTCCGAAGTGCAATTCCCGAGTTGGTTTCTCTATATGATACCAATCGGGCACTTAACGCTGAGTTATCCGACCGTCGGATCGTTGCCGATACCTTGACACATGATTCTGCTGATCTGGCTAGCCAGCTGTCGACTCTTCGGCTAGATCACGACCGACTTGACCAAGACTTGCAAGACATGACTGATCGCGTTCAGAGTTTGACGATGGAGCGTGATCAGCTATCAGCTGACCTCGCTACTCTGCGCCTCTCCAGGCCTTCGGACACCGTCGCCTCTCTACAGTCGCTGATCGGTTCGCTGACTATTACCATCCGCGATCAAGGTATGTTTATCCCATTCACTTCTTCTGCGATCTGTATATGACTTTCCATGCTTATTTCCAGACGAACGTATCGAGGCAATGAAAGGCTCGATGGTCGAGATGGTGGATCATCTACAACGGCTCGATGATCACCGTCTCGACCGTGATCAGCTGCTTTGCGACAAGATCCGCACTGCCGAGGACGTAGAGCGTCGGGAAGTCGAGGTTCGCTACTCGGATGAGCAGGTCCAGCTCCTGGTAAATCAACTCTCCGATTCTCGCATCGGCCGTGCCGACATACAGAAAAGGTTGTGCGAGAGTCGGAAGACAGCTGAAGATTGCCGGCGCGAGCTTAATCTTGCTCGGGTTAAACTTGAAACCCTAGAGCTCGATGATCGTGCCTGGCTCCAGCATAACGCCGACTTGAGGAACGTTGCGGTGCAGACTATGGAGAGGTGGACCAACCCGAACACCGGTTCGGAGTCGGTTCGGACGGCTTTACAACGGCTTCCTGAGCTGATCAGCTCCTTTTCTCCGTCTGGAACGCCACCACAGTCTCCCGAGTCTGCCCCGCCATCGCCCGCGTCCTCCGCCGCTTCCTTGCCGGTCCATAGTGCTGATCAGCCCGTGATCAGCACTGCAGCGGCTTCTGCGTCTACTCCATCCCGTTTACCAGCGACCTCGAGATCAGCTTCCCCGATCTTGAGTTCTGCGAAGCGCAAACGGACCAGCTCGTCAAAGAAAAGATGACTCCCGCCAAGCGCTCTCGTCTCATGGCTGATTCGGACGATGAGTCGACTGATCTGGACGAGAGGACGTTGTCTGATCTGTCCAGATCGCGCAGTACTGATCGCCGCGCTCCGGTGCCGACCCTTTCAGGTGTGAGTTCGCTGACCCAGGCCGTCGCTTTGCTTGAGTCCGAGGACGAGGATGGCGATGATCTTGAGGAGGAACAACCGGCTCCGGCTGTTCCCAACGTTCCTTCACCGGTCAATAGGGCAGTGATCGCCCCACCACTCAATTTCACGGGCGTTTTCATCCCGGCGATCCGGTCGTCGATCGAGCAGGACGATTACAGCTATAATCCGAACCAAAGGTTCATGGATTTATACGTCGTCATGCAGGGCAAGCCGACTTCCGCTCACATGGCAACTCGGAAACCTTGGAGTGCTGATCAGGTATGGGATCTGACGCCTCAGGTTCTTGCTGTGAGGCACAAACTCGTCCCTCGCTTGTGGTCCCGCCCGCCAGGCTGGATCTTTCCGACAAGATCGCCCGCGCCCAAAGACAAGCAGTGGCAACCGAGGGTGCTGACCAGAGGCGCTATTGAGCTTCTGATCGATTCAGCACCTTGGGATGTCCTCCTGACACCTATGCCCGGGCTGGCGTTTCCTGATCGCCCTTGGTTTGTCGAGCTGCAGGGACGCTTGGCTTTGTATTACCAGGAGCACGTGCAAGCAATATGGGAGGCGACTCACCATTTCCCGATCACGGCGGCGATGCGCAAGGACGCGTGGATCGAGCATTACCATCATGCTCGCAAGCGTCGACGCACCAAAGCCGGGGCTGCCTGGGCCGCGATCTGCGATTATGTTGTCAACGGGATTCAGCGCGGCGAGTGCGATCTGGACGTTTTCTTGTTTCCTGCCGTGCTGCATTTACCTGTTCGTCGGGCGGGATCGCGAGGACTCAAGGCTGACGGCGGGGAGTGGTATCCCGGTTATGGGCATCCAACTCCGGTCGCCACGTTGCGTGATTGCCTGATCTGGACCGATCAGCAGGAGCCTTGGCGGAACCAGTTCCGATCAAGCCCCATGGATCATCCAGGGTTCGCGGTTTCTCGCCTGCGCACTAAGTATGGCCTGTGATTGTCGTGATAACCAGCTTTTGTTTCGTTTTCCATAATCACTAATATATCACGACAGTTCTTGATGATTTTCGCGTTCCACATTCATATTTCTTGTTCATGTCTCATTATTGTTTCCATCTTGTATGTCGATCGCTCTCATGTATGCAGATGTAGTTCTTGTGTATTATATGTATATATATCCGTTTACTCCAAACCAGCTCAACCACCCTGATCTCCACTTGCTCGATCATTATATTTGGCTGATCTGTCACAATATGTCAACCCAGGCTATTGAGATTCCTGGTTACCCTCTTCGTGGGTTTGCATCACTCCAAATCGGTTTCGTCTCACCCGATCACGTTCAAATTCTCTTAATAGAGCTCCACAGTTCAGATCACGTTCATCTACCCACTCGGGATCGTCATAACCCTTCCACCGAACCAAGTAATCACGATGGGTTCGGCCAAATCGGGTCCTCTTGCCTGATCGGGTATCCAAAATCTTCTCCACTTCAAATTCGTTCTGGTCCAACGTTCTTTCCCAACTGTCTTCTGGCAAGAGAGCTTCGTCGAAGTCAAACCTTGGCTGATCATCGCATGACAGCCTGGTTTTGGGCCGATCGGGGTATTCCCGAACCAGTTTCAGCTTCGACAAATGGACGATCGGGAAAATTCCGTAATCGGTACCTGCAGTAATCAACCGAGCGGCATGATCACCGATCAGTTCGGCTATACGGAACGGTCCATGCCACAGATGTGCTAACTTCTTGGCATATCCTTCTTTCACGCGATCCAAGTAAAGCCAAACTCTTGATCCCGGCTCGATATTATGCGAATCGGCCTGATCATTGTTCCGATCAGCTCTTTCTTGGATGGCCCTCCGCAATCATTCGTTGACTTGTTCCCGCGCATGTTGGTAGCGACGCTGGAGTCCCATACGCCATCGACGAGCTTCGCGATCTCGACCTCGGGTGCATCCAACAGGGATCGCCGACTCGATGGTAGATCGGGGGTCCCAACCATACGCCAAGTAGAAAGGGGTATCTCCCCTGATCCGATCGAAAGAGGAATTCAACGCAAACACCAGTCTGTCTGCATATCCATCCCAATCTTGTTGAGCGGAGTCCGCAACTTACATCTTGATAGCTCTGGTTAGTGTCTGTACCCTACGTTCGGCCTTACCATTCATCTGCGGACGGTTTGCCATGGTCGCGCTCTGTTTCTGGTCAAGCATCTGATTGAATGATCGGAAAACTTCGGCCATGAAATCTGGTTCGTGATCATGCCTGATCACTTCACTGGCTCCAAACCGTCGAAAAACACATTCTTCGTAACTGCAAGCGACTGGTTGGGCTGTTCGGGTAGATCCCGCTTTCGCAATCACCAATCTCGTGAACAGATCCGTCCAGATCAGCAACTCTGTGTTGCCCTTGAACGATTTCGGCAGGGACGGTATGTGATCCATCGCTATCACTTGAAAAGGATAGGTCGCCTGGATATTTCCAGGTGATCTCCCCCGGATGTTTCGCATGCCTTTTCCGGTTTCGCAATCCGTACATGTCCCGACAAACTTTTGTATACTTCGATATAAGCCTCTCCAATGAAAATGTTTGCAAATCCTGTGATACGTTCGACCTACGCCTTGGTGGCCACCCTCTAAACTGACGTGATAATGGTGTAAGATATTAGCTTGTAAAGTCTCCGGGATCACGAGCCTTGCCGATCTGTCCAGATCAGCATCGGCCTGATCAGCTTGAACATAGTAAAACAATAGATCATTTTCGTCGATCTCGTAGTTGGACGCGATCTTGGCACAATCTTTTGCTTCACCCTGGCTCAGCTTCTCCAGATCACCCTTTAGAAACGCTTTCAAATCAACGATCCATTTTTCCTCGTCTTGTGCCTTGAGAATTCTTTCGATCCGCATCTCCTGTACTATTTCTTCTGTTAGGCTTTCTCGAGAGAGTGATCTGTTAGGTGGTGATCTGGTTCGCGATCTCGTCATGATCGAGATCTGGGCTGCTTCCTTTTCATCTTCCACACGAATCCGCTCAGGCAGCCTATTGATCTCCACTAGTTCCTCCAGCAATGCTTGATCAGTAACTATTGATCCGGTCTGATCACGCATGGCCATAGTGGCTAGGTGATCTGCACTCCGATTCCAATCACGTTTCACATGTAAAAGATCATGCCTTGGCCATCCACGTAAAGCTTTCATAACGCGATCGTTCAGCAACTTCAAACGTGGTGCTTTACAATCGATCTCTCCAGTGATCTGCCGAATTACCAGGTTTGAATCTCCGCATATGATTACTCTTCCGATCTTTTGCTCTTGCAAGAGATCCAAACCTAGCAGCAGACCACGATATTCGGCCTCATTGACCGTGATACCTGGAGTATAATCTGAACCGGCCGATATAACAGTCCATTCCGGCAGTTTCCATAACAGCGCGCTATACGCCCCCACGCCTTTCTTCACACTCGCTGATCCGTCGAAACTTACAACGATCAGATCTTCCTCCGATCCGACGATCGGTGGGGGTATAGTGATCGATTCTCGGGGTTGCTTCCGGAGAGCGACCTCGATCAGGGCTTCATCGACTTCTGATCGGGGCGTGATGCTGGCGGCTAGTGTTCCAAGAATTTCTTCTTCGCCCTTGGTGCACTTAATGATCTCCAAAGTCCACTGAGATAACAGCGCTGCCCATCGCCCCAGTCTCCCGTCTAAACCATTCGCTGACAGTAACCAAGCCAAACTAGATCGCCTGGATAATACCTTAATCGATCTAGTTACCAGCATAGAGTAACAAACATCCAATACACGTAATAATGCCAGCACCTCCTTATCCACAATACCATAGTTAACTTCGTTCGGTTTTAATGTTCGGCTTGTGAATGTCACCGGGCAATAAATTCCGTCGTGATATTGGACCAGTGCGGCCGATATCGCCCATTTACTGGCATATAGAATCACCACGGGAATCTTCTCCGGATCGAAGTGTTTCAATATCGGCGTCGAGATCATCTTCGCCTTCAACATACTGAAAGCTACCATAGCTCGCTTCATATGGTCCTCTGACCCTGGATCAGTTCGATCGATCAGTGATCTGGTCTTGAGATCCATTTCAGTAACTTCAACGCCGCGATCAGTCTCAATTGGTGATCTTCCTACCCAATCACGTTCTCGTAGCCCATGATAATCCACTTCCTTCAGTTCATATAGTATAGCGGCGTAAATCGAGAAGTCTTCGATAAATCGGCTATAATAATTCAGAGATCCGAGGAAGGATTGCATGGCCTTCATTGATCGGGGAAAAGGTAAGTTGCTGAGGGCGGCCAGATCCTTCGGGTTTGCCTTCAAACCTTGGATGGACACGTTATTGCCGAGGTAAGCGACCTTGGGTTGACCCCAGAAACTCTTGACCACACTGATCGACAAAATCCAGCGCTCGCAGGTGTTCAGGAGTCGTTCGACCTTATTGCATAGCATGTCCCAGGATAATGCTGTGACCAAGATGTCATCTATGTATGATCGCCTTCCCAACACTGATCGGCCCTGATCTTGGTTCCGTAAACACATCACTTAGGTCGGTGGCTTCCCGATCAGCACTGGTTTGGAAATATCCATAGAGAGCATTGTCGATCAGCCTCTGATAGATCTGTGGGGCATTCTTTAACCCAAACGGCATCCGATCCCATTTATCCAGATCCTCTAATAATTCGTTGATCAGGGACATCGGATAGACCATCAACTTCGTGAGGCGATTCACCATTCTATAGTCGATACACAATCGAATATCAACCCCATTCTTCTTAATCACGATCACGATCGGTGATGCCCACTGCGATGTTGATGGTCGGATGATTTTTGTACTCAACAAGCCCTTGATCAAATCGGATAACTTTTCCCGGTATTGAGGTGCAACTTTACGACAACGTTGAGCGATCGGTCTCGCATTTCCCACGTCTATATCACAAACAGCTCCGAATGCGGCCGGGGGTAGGGCGTTACCTTTTCCATCAATAGATGGCGCCTTTTCCAGATGATCTTCTTCAGCTGATCGATCTGCTCGGGAGTGTTTACTTCGGGATCACCGACCTGTAAATCTTCCATGGTGACTTCTGGCATATCGGGCGATACTTCCGGCAAAACGGCCATCTGCTTCTCGATACCTTCAATGTACTGATCACCACCATCGTGTATACACACTTGTTCATCTACCTGATCTACCTTTTCCTGATCAACATTATCTTGAGTCGCCCCTTGTAAGTCATCCAATTGGTGATCTACTTCGGGTTCACCTTCATCCGTAACGACTTCGGCAGATTCATCCTCCCTTTTTCTTCTCAAGATCGTTCCTAAACTCCTCACCATCATTTTCGCTCTCTGGATCCGCTGTCTTCGGTGAGCCGGGTCTAATAATATTTAATATTTGTGGACCTTTTTTGACCCGGCTTTCCCCGGTCGCTTCGATCGGCGATCTCCTGATCAGCAGCTTGGTCGGCGTAGAATATTCCGGCTTCTCGACCATAGGTGAAGTATCTTCATCCGCTAAGTCTTCGTCACTGATCAGGTCTGTGGTGGCTTGATAAGCCAGATTCTGCCATTCAAAGTATCTTCGTGATCCCACTGAGACATATCCGATCTGTCGAGGTACTTTCCCTTCGGGTAGCCACATCCCTAAGATCATGTCTTCGTGAACGATCAGCGGCTGATCGGATGTATTCGTGACCCTGATGTAACTTGATCTGTGATACCCTTAACGAACGTTGGTACCCATCGTTCACCACGGGTTAGCCACAATTTCTGTTGCCGATCACTCGGCCGAATCATGACATCGACTGATCGGGACACCCCGATGTTCTCATACTGACCCATTTTTAGCATTCGTACATGAGTACCATACAAAGGTCGTCGGCCGGATAACTGAATCTGCACCTCATCTGGCAGAGTCAGGGTTCCATGAGACAGGTCAAGTCGTATACCGGCTGGTACCATAAAATCCATCCCCAGTATCGCGTCTTGACCGGCTAACCGGCCAACCCAAGCATTAAAATAATAGACCAGGGATCCTGCCAAGGTGATTTTAACACGTGATCGTCCTTCCGTCATATATGAACTTTCGCCGATCCCAACACATTCTTGCCTCTGGGTACTGTCTATACGACATCCCACCTTACGAGCAAAGGCGGAGTCGATGATCGAGACTTCCGCCCCAGAGTCAAAACGAATAGTGCTTTTTCATTGTTGATCTTTCCATTAGCTTTTGCCTGTTTAAACCACTTGTCAGGAGAGTGATACTTCCAGTATCCTCGGGATTCACCGGGCAGTAGATCCAACTCCATGATCACGTCCGATCGGGAATATTCATCCACTCTGAGACTGTAGATCGGACATCGATCGATGCAATTTGAATTCGAACGGGTATTGTCGGTTATCTTCTTTTCCTCAAACTTATCTCCGCTACCGACATATGCATAAATGCAGAACGTAGATCGCTCGGCTCGAACCAGATTCCAACCTGGCGAGCGATCTAGTTTAACATCTTCTCGACATCTGGTGGAAGCATACCAGCATGTTTAGTCGGCACATACCACTTGCGCATCAGATTAAAAAATTCTTCAATAGGGCAGGCACCGGCGTCATGAAGCTTCCCACAAGTTTTGCATACGAAAAAACAATGATCAGAAGGGTGACCTTTACGATCACATTTTCCACACGTAATTCTTTTCCAACAATCACGATCTCCATGTTTGGTCGACCCACAATGCACACACTTCTTACGAGATCGGTCCTGATCAGGTTGAATACCACCAGGTTTCCGTGCATCCATGCCATTAGGCGATGATCTCGGGCGATACACTGGCTCCGTCGTAAAGATATGACGATACTGTTCCTCGTCCGAGCTCAGACTTGACTGACCACTTTCCTCTTCCGAACCTGAACTGTCTGATTTCTTCGTGATCATCCGAATTGCTCTGGCTGGTCGTGCTGCCGGTATCTTGCCCTGATCAGGGTGTGGCTTTGACCGGTACCAGTTCGATCCTACCTCGACCATGGGCTGTCGACTTTAGGCCCGCTGCAGCGTCCTCAGAGTCAGTTCCAGTTGCTCTGAGTCCTTTATACGGAGCAGGGTTAGCTGATCAGCCAGATCGCGATTATCCAGAGTACCAATGAAGTGTTCGACATGCTCGCGGGCTATATCCGGGTGTCGTGGGTCCTTGATCGGCATTTTCGCGCGTAGACCAGCAACATTCAGCCGATTTAAGTATTCGATCGGCGTCTCATCGGATCTTTGCTTCATGTGGTAATACTGTCTAGCGACAGACACCCCCGAGTTGCAATACTGCTCTTCAAACTCTTCACACCAACGAGGCCACTCCAAACGCACTCCTCGACTCAGCTGTTTAAGCCAGTTCTTGGCCGGACCTTTCATTAGATCAGCGAAGATCAGACATCTTTCACCTTCCGGTGTCTTGTCTCTCAGAAAAGCTGATTTAGTCCGACTCAACCAAGCTCTGGCCTGATCATCATCCATATCCTTTCCGGTAAAATCTTTCAATTCCGAGATCGCAGACATTCGCACTCGGGTGATCGTTCCGGAATCACTGTCAAATGCCTGCGCGGAGGCCATATTCGCCCTACGAGGCATCTCAATATCCAAATCATCCGGATCGAAATGCTGACTGATCTCTCCTTCTGACTCCAGGTCCACATCACTACGTGGGGGTGATCGGTGAAATCGATCTTGGTGACCGACCTGGCATATCGATCGGACAATCCCGGCTGATTGGACTGACTCCATATCCACGTCCACGGGTTTCTTCACCGGTTTCTCAGCGGATTGATTCATGTTTGATGCTGATCGCCATGGTTGTCCTTGCCCAGGTGTGTACTGAGGTAATCCATATTGTTCACTCGCAAATCGGTTCATCATAGTCGCGAACATGGCTCTCATTTGCTCTGGGACCTCCGGCATGTTGGTAGGGTCACTGCTGGGAGTCGGATTGTTCTGTGGAACTTCTTGAGCATCTTCAAACTATCGTCCGATCCGACTCGACCAGGTTCATGCTTCATTTTCCAGTTCTGCGACTCGATCTGGGGGTCGATCTGCTTGATCCCTTTTGGGCCCAACGTCATACGTGTTATCCCAACCGAGGAGTCAGTGAAGGCCGCTCCAGATTGTGATGACGATTGATAGATCGACTCAATATCCATAGAATATTCAACCAACTGCGATCGGTGTGAAGGATCCGCGATCGGCGACTGGACCACGGGGTTCGCCCCTAGTAACGAAGCAAGGTGATCATACAGAGTTGTCATAGCTTCTCTGATCGTTCCTTGGTCCAGATCGAACAGCATATTCGCATCGAAAGCACCAGTAGTGAAGCCAACTTCGTCGATCTGCGCCAAGAGGTTCCTAATCAGATCAATTTGACTGCCTGTGATAACCGGCCTGGTCGCCCGACCTTCAAGCTTCCCAATGATCTTAGGTTTAATGATCTTCATCACTCGTTTGGTAGCCAGGAACTTGTGAAACACTCGAAGATAGAACAGTCGTTCCACATCTTTGACAGTGGCCTTCTCGGCTGGTTCGATCTTCTCTTCGTCTTCCACGAAGATCTTCGGTTTAGTTTTCACATATTTTTTAGGTGGATCACAATGATCCACCCCCATGTTTTTTCTGTCTTTTTCCATTTTATTCTTATGCATAGGATCAAGGTTAACACCTCGATCCTTTCCCGGGTTATAGTCAACTTTACTATAACCCAGATCGGCCCCGATCGGGGCCATGTGGGGAGTTGTTTCATCTTTAAATTCGACCTGGCACTCCACCAGACCAGGTCGACCATCGCTTCCTTTGGATATGGACAGCAACGGAGGCGATACGCCTTCCTCCAATACACCCGAAAAAGTTTCCTCCACTTTGATTTTCACATCTTTTTCATCATCAAAGAAATCACGGTGATATCCTGAGTCACCAAGTGATCCGGGCACGCGCACCATTGTGGTGGAGCCGATTTCCAAATCCATGACCGAAGTCTTGGGCGGAATCCGGATACCCACTGGCCCGGACGACCAACTATCGGAGGGGGTACTCCGTTGATCCTGATCAGCATCAGAATCAGATGAATCACCATTATGGTGACTGATCTGATCCTCCCGGTCATCTGGCCGGTCTTCATGCGCGTCAGGATCTATGTTTATCTTCATCTCACCTTGTGTACCCGTTGATCGGGGGTGGTTACACTCACTTAGGTGGACTCGGTGACGAAAAGGATGATCTTGATCAGGTCGGAGGGTTTGACCTTCTCGAGACGGGGGGTGTCCTCGGGTGGAAATCTTCACCGGAGAACGGGTTGGGGTCGACACTTATTCAGTATCTAGGCACTGATCAGGAAAGTTCGTCTGATCAGGCCAGCCAATGAGAGAGAGATAATAAGAAACCAAGAAAACGCGATCAAACCACGATCTTCCACAGTAATCCACAAACGTTATCTCCACAAAACCTTTTCCAATATTAATGACGTGTTCCAAACACGTGTGCGTTGAGGGTGAGGTTCGATCACCTAAACAAACCCGTCGGGGGTCTTCCGGTAAGCCAAAATGCGTCTAAGCGCGTCTTAACCGGGAATTAAGTTGAGCAAGAGGGGACTAGTCAACCCTGTGCTCCCAATGACCGCAACACGTGGCGGAGCGACTCTTTGCTTAGGGGGGAAATCAAAACCTGTTATTATATATGCAATGTCCTATACCTAGTGTACCATACACCAACTCATGCCTGATCTATACTTCGAACCTATTTACTTCGTCGCACGGTTGCATAGCACCACCTTGCCCATCCTAGCTGCACCTTCAAGATGATCTGTACCACTTCTGCCCTGATCACGACCCGACTCCTATAAAGATCTTCAACCCATCCCGATCTTCGATAGACGACTTTGAAACCACTTGAGATCTGCCCTTCTGACACTTGTCCACTTCGTATCCAGCCCGACTTAACCGTGAACTCCCCTTGCCTTCGCGTTTGAACGCCGGTTTGAGGCTGATCAGCCCCGATCACGATCGGAATAGCGGTCAGCCGAGTGATCAGGCAGTGATCAGGGCGATCAGCCCTTGATCACCTCGGGAACTTTCTGGGTCACCATCGCAACGACTTTATTCATCTGCTCAGCCATACTTCCGACCTTCATACCCTGTCGAGGCAACCATATAACACCGATCTCGGCTGATCGGGCCTGATCGGGCCTGATCGGGCCTTGTCACGTCATCCTCGGACAAGCCCATCGGTCATCATCACTCACACAACTCGCCATTCCACATGCCCCACTTCATCCCACATCTGATCTTCATTTCTTGGGCTTAATCGGCCGATCGGGTCGAAACTTCGTGTCATGGACAACTTCAACAACTACACCGTTCATAGATCGGCTAGATGGCTGTCCCTGACACGTCATGTCAACAGTTGCTCACCTCGTTTTACATCCACGGGAACTCCACTTAGTAATTGTGATAACGATCGTGATCGTGATCTCCATCGTTCCATCAGTGTCTGGGACTGGGCGTAATGACAGTACTTGGCTGATTTCTTCACATCGTGAATACCCGTTGTCCGCCACCTTTTCATCGTAACTGTGATCGGCCTTTCCCACCCATCAACCGCCATATGTTGATGGGTGTTCCATCGTCACCAATCGACGGCCATGTGTGGTTCACTTCGTTCTCAACATTTTCTGATCGCTTACCGCATTTTCATCCATGTCCACCTCCGCAATCGGTGTTCGAACTGCGTTTGCTTCCTGCAAACCGTGCTTTGTCAACATCTCATCAATGGTGACCTCTTGGTCAATGGTGTATCTGGTACTCGGACCACCTGCCACACGTATCCCAAGAACTTATCCACGTTTACAAGATTCTTAAATTCCAAAGTTTTCAAAAAATCTTTCAATCAGTTTTTCACAGGTCGCCGTGACGAGTAAGTCGTCGACATACACACCCACCAGTATTTTTCCATCATCACAGACACGTATGAAGATGCACGTGTCGGTTAAACACTGCACAAAACCAATGCTTAACCATAGTTTCCCGCAGGTGTTCGTACCAAAGCCTACCGGCCTGCCTTGGGCCGTATAGGTTCTTTTCCAATTTTAACACCAAGTCTTTCTGTGTCTCCACCCCAAAAGCTTTTAAATTTTCCTCTGAAACTTCCATTCCCTGCGGAATTCGTAAGTGTATTTCATACCCACTTCCCGCGCCTGCTTTGGGGTATGCACTTGGCACGTCCCCGTGTCTAGCAGGCACCTTCCATACCAGCGACATTATGAGTATCACCTTCATGTTATTTAGTTCCATTACTGTCGAGAAAGTAAACAGATAGTCCTCACCAAGAACTTGTTGGTCGCCTCGTGCAACCAGTCGTACCTTGTACCGTTCCACTGTCCCATCAGACTTGAGTTTGGTCTTATAGACCCATTTTAATGGTAGGTTTTTTTTTCCTCCACCTTCTTCATCAAATTCCACGTTCCAAGATTAGTCAGGGCACGTAACTCTGCCCGTTCTGCCTCCGCCCACTTTTCAGACTGCCTCGAGGAATGCGCCTCCTGAAAGTTCTTTGGGTCGGGTATGGCTGCGAATTTTCCATTCGTCACATCTTGTGTACTTGTGACAGCGAAAGCAAACAACACATTTGCCTCAGGCGCTGCGGTAACGCTTCCAGTTTCTATCTGGTTTACATCTTGGGTCGACACACGCCCCGAAGCTCCTTCCAGCGTCATATCCTTCTTCTTCGACTTCTTGGGATTTTTCAATCTTTTTTCCTCTTCTGCGGCAGCGGCCTTCGCAGTTTTCTTCACATTCCTAGCCGATTTCCGGGCTTCGGACTTGTTTCCACGTGACTGTGTGTCCCCCTTTTTCTTTTTAGTTGGTAGTTTGTCTGCAACCTCTCCGACCGACTCCACTGCCTGATCTTTATTCGTTCCTCCAACTTCAAAACCATCCGTCTCCAGTTTTTTCGTAATTAGATCGTTTGACTTCTTGTCAAGAGTCTCAATGTTTGTTACATGTCGGGTGGTTGTCACCACCCGATCTTTCAGTAAGAGAACCTTGTACCCCTTTGTTTGATCATTCTTTCCAAGAATGAGGTTACGTCTGCATGTTTACCGAGTGATTTATTATTTTGATCCCTCCAAACCATACATGGGGATCCAAAAACCACAATGTCACCGACATTCACTTGTTTCTTAGAGAGCACTTGTATGGGTGGGGCCCTACCTGGGTTGGCCCTGGTCGGACTGCGGTTGAGTATGTAAGTTGCATACTCAGCCGCTTCCGTCTAATACATCAGCGGCACACCCGACCCAAAAATCATACACCGAACCATGTTGAAAATGGTTCGGTTCATTCGCTCAGCCTTCCCATTTGAGGCTGGCGTTGCAGCTTCCGTGACTTGCCTTCGCACTCCCGTCCTTTTGCAGAATAGGTCCAACGTTTTGAACTCACCGCCCCCATCAGTGCGCAATACATGGATTCTGCAGTGAAATTCACTTTCGAACCACACGAGAAAGTTTTCAAACATTTTCGCTGCCCTGGCTTTTGTAGGGGCAGCAAATATGCGCACGTAATTTGAGAAATGGTCGACGAAGGCCACTAAAAACCGGTTTCCCCTTCTATCGCGTGGAGTTATCGGACCTTTGAGGTCGCTGCAGATAACTCCACCGATTTGATCAATGGGCGCATTTTCGCCCGAGTCCCGCTTCGGTTGCTTCGACCGGGACCCTTTTCCCTCAGCGCACATTAGGCAATTCGGTCTTTTATGGTCAGTTAAGATAATCCCTGAACGTGGATCCTTGGCCATACGTTCTATCGTGTCGTAGGCGAGGTGTCCTAGGCGGGCATGAAAATGATATAACCCACCTTCTTGCATATCGTTTTCAGCTCCTTCAGTCTGCACGTTCATTACAACATCAATAAATTCCTTTCGAAAAACGTTCATGGTTCTTGCGTGCACCTTCGCCACGAAAATTGATCCACAGAGTTCTACGCGAAATAACGATTTATTTCAAATTTTTATTTCCATGCCATCCTCCTTGTCGTTTATGTGGCACCCCTTTTGCTTTAGGCAGCCTAGTGAGATCAAATTCTTGGCCAATTTTGGGGAATAATAGACCTCACTTAACACAATTTCTGTGCTCGGCCATTCATCACTCTTTACCGTCACTTTTCCAACTCGTGTGACGGTCAAACTTCCACAGTCAGGGAGTGTTAGTGCATCTTCACTACCACACTCCCTTGCATCTTCTAGAAGACTTGGATCGCCGATTAAATGTCGGCTGGCACCACTGTCCAGGATCCAGAATTCATCATTCGTTTTTTCAGAGGTTATAGTGTTTCCACTTGGATTATCGACCGTAGCTAGCACGAAACGACGCTCAGACAATGTGTCTGAACGTCCCTTCTTGCCAGCCTTCTTAGGGTCGTATTTTCTTTGTGGTCTGGGGCAATTCCGATGAATATGCCCCCCTTCACCACATCCATAGCACACTCTTTCGGATTTCACATTATTTACCGCATTCGCGACAATCCTTGATTGACGCCTTGTCTTCCGCTCGTCATCTTCAAGCTGTTGGGTCCATGCCACCAGCTCTTGAGCGTGTTGAACATGGTCTTGCCTCATGGGATTGTATCTGACCATGAGTGTGACCTTTAAACTCGGTGCCGCAAACTTCATGTTGGACTCAGTCGGTGGAGGAGGATCTAACAAGCGGACGCGAGGAGCGGTAGGGTCGACCGAACAAGGGGAACAATTGGTAAGTGTACCCATGGACTGGTCGCCAGGGAAGTTGATTCGAGCGCAAGTTGAACAGTTATTAAGGGAAGATGACGCACGGCACCACGGTTTACTAAAGTGTCTGGTGGAAACAGCCATGTATTTGCCGGAGCATAGACAAGCGGAGCTATTACAAGCTGACATTGCGAAAGAGTTGGTCTGTCAACTACTGGCAAAAAGATACAATATCTCAGCGGTGTTATTAAGAGAGTGGCACAACACCACACATGGAACGCTAGCGATAACAGACCAGCCGGATCAAGGAAAGGAGGAGGAGTCAATTGTCTCAGTGCGGGCACAGTTAGAAGACACCAAGGAAAGTGATAAGATCACAGATGCGGAGCAGCAGCGGACGAGAAAAAAACGGGCGGTAGACGAAGCCTACCAGTCCTCCAAGGAGAAAGTGACAGCAGGCACAGCATCGGTGGAGAGGGATCTGTTCGCAGCGGGACGATTGGAGAAAATGGACATAGAACCATCCGGGGGGGCAGAATCTCTAGCGGAGCAAGTGTGGAACTCGATGGGTCAGGTCTGGCCACATCATCAGGTGGTACCATTCCCGACAGTAAATGCGTCGTCAGATGCGTGGTTGAAGGCCGCGAGGAAGGATAGCCTGGCGCTCGCACAACTAATGGAATATAGTGACAAGCCGCACATCATTATCAGGAGACTTTGCAACGAAGTGATTGTTGAAATGGCGAAAGACTGGAGGCGCCAATTTTGGGAGGAGTTGATCACCCTGGGAACCTCGGCAGGAGCACAGTCAGAAGTTGAGACATTCCTAAAGGACTGGGCTCATCGCGTAAGTATTCTAGTGGATGATAAACAACGCGAAGTGATGCGAGCAAGTGGGCACCATTGGAAAACCCTAAAGGAGCTCAATTATGGCAACAATCCGATGTGGCACTTATGTGGACCACATAGGCATCTAAAATTTGCGCTCACTGCATTGTGCGCACATGTATATAGCAAACAACTCGCAGCAATTATTGGAGAAGCAGCGCTCCCGAAGGATCCAATCTGGGTGAAGATAAGACGTTATCAGATGGCCCGCGTACGAATACCTGGCTTTCGCGTGTTAGCAAAAAGGCTGGAGGAAGACGATAGTTCTGCGTGGATGGACATGACAGATTTTTTCATAACAACATTAACTAACGTCTCTCTGAACGACAGGGAACCAGAATACGTAGACATGGAACAGGTAAACTCAGTCAAGCTACGAGGTGCACAAGCGCCTCATTGCTACTAAGGGCAAGCCACGAGTTCACGCGGAAGAGGAGGACATCTCAAAGAGATGGATCGATATAGCAGAATAACGGTGGCGACGACAGAGACAAGGGATGCGATCAAACACAAGACAGAGGGAGGCAGTGGAGAATTGACATTTCGAGGGATCACGCAGAATGTTCGAGGTTTTTCAGTAGGATCCAGGCTTGCGTGGCTACAATCGTGGAGAAACTTACCGGTACAAGCACGCCCCGTCTGCATTCTGATTCAAGAAACGCACATCACAAGTAGAAAGGAGGCTGCAGATCTAACGACGCAATGGGAACGTATGTGGAATCATACGGATGTCACTCATCGCTTGGCTTTGTGGAGTGTAGCGCTGAAAAAGACAGGCGGCGTGGGAATATTGCTAACACCGAGGCGGGAATGGACACTACGACCGTGGCAGATTAGCGGCTGGACGGAGAGGATCATCGCAGTGGAGATTAACGACTGGAAGTGCGTAAACATATATGCGCCGTCAGCAAGTGAGAAGGAAAGGGCGCAGTTTTACAAAGGCATTGATACGTGGAACCTACAGCAGCACCCTAACGTGATTCTCGGTGGTGACTTCAATTGTGTGGAATCCCCACTGTTAGATAGAACCGGACCCATGAGCAGACGAACCACGGAATGCCCAGAACTGACAAGACTACTCCTCAGGTGGAAGATGCATGACGCGGCCTTAGTACATTTTACGGCGTGGCAATACGAAGATAGGGAGAATGTTCTTGACTACACGTTCTGGCGAGGGGAATCAGCCAGCCGAATAGACAGATTTTACATTTCCGAAGGGAAATTTGAGTGGGTCAATCGAGTCAGCTCCAGTAGGCCCGGTGTGCCGTCGGATCATGATCAAGTCGAGATTCTAGTGCGTCAACCCCGGAGCAAGCAACAAAGACCAAGAAACCACCATTTCCGATTACAATACCCGATCCGAGGGGCCGGGGGAGTGAGAGTGCAAGAGGAAATTAAGGAACTAATTGAGACTTGTGATGTAATTGACTCAGCCGGGGCAGCACGGTGGGACTCGGTCAAGGATTCGTGGGTAGCGGCTATAATAAGAGTAAGGTCGAGAGTGGCACAAAGGAGGAGACGACATGCGAAACATCTGGAACAGGCACTATACGGACGAGTAACAAGTCAGGATCAAATTTTGCAGATCACGGAAAATGAAGTAACAAGATGTAATCAGGTAAGGATTGCAAGACGTTTTTGTCGGTCTAACGAGAATCTACGTTGGCTGTATCAGCGAACAGCGACGTGGGAGAGAGATCAACGAGTGGAGGAGATCATTCTGCAGGATCAGACATATACGCACGCACCGGACATGTCCATACCAGATAAATTTGTGTGGACATGGCAGCAAATACTTAGAGCAGTACACAGGAAAGTACAAGACAAGGAGGTCCAGACTTTGGTAGTGGATTGGTCGCACCGGCGGGTCTCCTCTGTAGAAAATGAAAGTCTGCTGGCACCAATACAGGCTGAAGACATTCAACTAGCGATCAAACGACTGGAAAGAAGGAAAGCTGGAGGACCCGACGGGCTTAATAACGACTTCTTCAAGGATTTTGCAGAGGAACTCATGCCAGATTTGCTATAAGTTTACAACGTACTGAATGGGGCACCGCCACCGGAATCGTTTCTGGAAGCCGTGATCATTCCACTCAAGAGAAAGGGTGAGTCAACTAATGCAATGGACTATCGTCCCATATCTCTGTTACCGACGAGTTACAAGATATTTGCGAAGATCTTAGCGTCGCAGTTACAAGCGTTTCTCGGGAGATTAGTCGGCGATTCACAGCAAGGATTTGTACATGGACGACGGATGGACCGTGCAGTTGTGATGATGATGCATATATTACAGCAGCAGTAGCCGGATTAAGATCAGACGAAGTCAAGTAATTACGGTGGTATTTTGCTCGTGGATTTTGCTAAAGCCTACGACACAGTGGATAGGTACTATTTGATGGCGGCATTGAGAAGTTTTGGGTTTTCGGAGCGTTTCATAGCACTTATGAAGGCATTGCACCAAGGTACTTCGGCGCGGTTCTTAGTGAATGGGCAACTATCGAAGTCGTTCCCGGTAATTTCTGGTATACGTCAAGGGTGTCCGCTGGCACCCTTGTTGTTTATATTGGCTGTGGAGCCTCTAGGAATGGCGATAGAACAACACCAAGGGCTACAAGAAGTTACGATTAGAGTAGACATTTCGCATCGTGCACACACCTTTTCACAATTTGTGGACGATTCCACGATCTTCTTTACAAAAGAGGACCAAGTTGAAGAGGCACTAACAATTTTGGAGCGTTTTGGAGAATTATCCGGTCTGACAATGCAACCTGCGAAAAGTCAAATTCTCCCGCTGGGACAGGCATCGTCACGGTTAGAGAAATTGGGGATTCCATTGATACAGGAGAATGACACAGTGCGTTACCTGGGGTATCAAGTGGGTAAGCATAACATGGCCAAAGCTAACTGGGCTGAGCGTATACGGGCAGTACAACGGAGGTTTCTAACAGCTACGAAGTGTGGAACGTCGGTAATGGAACGTGTCACCCTTTTCAACTCGATCGCACTGCCAGCTATCCTCTTCACTGCAAAAGTTTTCGAGCCGGATCAGCAGACGTATAAGGATATTATACATATGCAGAAGAAGTTTATCTGGGGTAACAAGACAACATGCGAACCGGGACGACACAAGATGTCGCCACATCTACTGTTCATACCAAGACATGCGGGAGGATTAGGGCTGATTTCGATCCCAGTCGCTATCCACACGTTAGCAGTAAAGGAGGCAACGATGTGGTTACTCAAGCCGAATGACAGATATACGCAAGCGTGGCGAAATTGGTGTCACTTGGTCAAACCGGATAATACTAATGTGTGGGTGTCTCCATGTAGGACGACTGGGAGGCGGAAAACAAAAGGAAGGGGGCAGAAGATGTCACCGGTGCTTTTTCACCTTTCGCGATCTCTAGGATCATCGCACGACGAATTACCACAGATAGAAAGGTACGTGACAGCTAATTCAGCCGTTTTACAAGGGAAATGTGCCACACAGTCCGTTAGTACGAAGGAAATCCTGCATCGGGGAGAGCAAGTACAAGTACACGCTGATGTCGACGACATTGACTGGCACGAGAGTGGGAGACAATCGCTTAAATCTTTCTGGGAAACCTTTGCGTGGTTTGACAACCCCTGGATCAGAGACGAGAACGCGGATGTATTGGCGCCGACAAAATTCGCGAAACTGCCACGGTATACCATTAAGGACCTACACATCAAGAAAGTCGGGAGGACCACGTATCAATGGACAGTGCAAGGAATGGGAGAGACCAGTCACTCTCGAAGGAAAGTCGGGAGATGGTTGCTAAGTATAATTCTGTGTTCGCCGAGGGTGGAGATTGGCGAAGAAATCGGGGAGGCGGGGCGACCGCAACTTATGAACACTCAAGACCAATGGAAATCAGTGGCATGGAAGATTGAAACAGCAAGAGAAGTGACAGGCACGTGCCCATCAACCGATCATACGTGGACATTGCGACAGCGTGATGATGGCATTTACTGGGACGAAACGGAGTGCAATTCCGGGGTCAAACGCAGCAACAAAGAGGACATCGCTGTGGGTGAACATCAACGATTGAAGGGACTTGTTTTTGCGGCGCATCCAAGATTGCACAATTATCCCTGGTCTATTAAAGCCGGGGTAAACATTTGCTCGGTGAAAGGCTGGATTAGACGTACCTTTCGCAGTTTCTATTTTCAGGCACTATCCAGTGCACTTCCAAGAGTACATAGATGGAAAAGCAGGCGAGAGGAGTCAGAGTGGAATCGGAATGTGCAGGAGCAGACACCATATGAGCTGTGGAAGCATGATCACATGTTATCTGACTATCAACTGTGGAGCATATATCGGGCAGCTACGTTCCAATTAAATGTCTATTATGATGGATATTTTACGCAAGGAGGGTGTGTACTGGATGACCAGTGTAACACACCCGGGAAAGGGGTCACACATATTGTGTGGGGGTGCAGTCGGGCTAAACAATTGTGGGCCCGACTTTTAAAATGTTGGAACGGGCGCAGTGCCTCGAATGCTGAGCTGGAACAATACAGGAGAAACGTCGCAACTCGCAAACGGCCGGAAATTTCGGAGGCACTGATACACTGTTTGCATATGAGATGTGGAAAGAGAGCAGAAGAGTGTAAAGAAGCGCTTGCACGCGTGTGGAAAGGAATTTGTTCGCTTGGAATTACGTGGTTGTGGTTTATGCGAAACGAACGCGTGCACAAAGGGATTCAGAGAAGCGCGTATGAACAATTACAGTTGATCTGGTCAAAAACTATGAAGCAGTTGTTAGCAGTGGCGTATTTCGAAAGGAGCAGAACAGCGACCAGACTTCGCGGGATACGCATGCTTATCGGTCTGGAGTGTTTGCAAGAGAATTACCAGGGTCAGTCAAGTGATGAACACAGTGTTTTACTACCTGTTTCCTCAGGTGGATAGTTCATCAGAGACGGATGTGGGTTTAGTTCTAGCACTCAGAGATTTTATTGTAGCTAATAGACCATCAGATCAAAGACTGCCACATTGATATATACATGGTTATACGCCATTTACAGTATTTTTAATCATTTGGTGCATAAATCCTATTCGATTAATACCAAATCTGAAAAGTCGTAAATTACCGAGTCAATTTCGATATGACTCAGTCTTTTCGAAATTAGACATATCATCGTGTGTGCCACATGACACTATATATCTAAACTAATTTAGTAGTGTAGCCTTAAAATAGTATACCATAGGTATATAATGCCAGTTTTTGATATAGTAGCCAAAGAAGTAGCTAGCCCTTATTTTTAAGTATTGGTAGTTTATAACTTAGCTCGAATCGCTAGACTGCTCGTGTTGTTAACTATTTTAAGAGTCATCGTGTCAAGACGGCAACTTGGTTGGTTACGTCAAATGACTAAAGTGCAACTCGCCTGTGCAAGTGATACTAGTGATGAGTAAACTGCCTAACTTTAGGTTACACTTAAAACTAGCTTGAATGATTTTGAGTTTTTGCATTTTTATTTATTTGTATGCCACTCACTCTTTGCTTCTAATGAATCTAAGTGTTCCTTTGGATTCAAAATATGTTGTAATTTGACATCCACTTCATCCTAAAGCTTTTATTGCCAGTTTCAATAATTTTGCAATGTTGAGTTAACCTATCGATAATAAAGCGCTTATTAGTATCCTAACAAAATCTCCTGGACACTATTACGTTAGTATACAAAAGTGGTTCTAAACATTGATTTTGAAAAAGATAATCTCGCTAACAATACGGAAGAGGACGAACGTAATGATGACAAATCGAGTTCGGTATATTATTCGAGTTTAGAAGTGCGGCCGGTGAAATGATGTAAAAGTGGATATTTGATGTGAAACCATGCAAATTCGAGTAGGACACATTAAATTCGAATTTGATTGGTCTAAATGATTTAGATCGAGTTATTTCGAAATTAGTTGGTCTTTGACTTGAGACCAAAGAACAAAGCATATAACTGCTTTATATTTAATAAAGGGAGACATTAAGAACAAATCATAAGAGTACTATTTGATTAGGTGGTCTAATAGGTAATTACTAAATAGACTGCGATTGAACAACAACGATGTGCCGTTACAAACTGGATACATTGTCCAAGATGCTAAGGATCTATTGTTAATTTTACTGATCGGGAGGGATTAGATGTTGAGAATGACTCCGTAGATCTAAAAAATATCATGTTCAGTATTGATTACTTGAAAGTGTGCGTCCTACTGCATGTTGCTATCAGAAATCAAGCCAAAAAAATAGCGGAGCTTCTTAATGTCATTCTTAAATAAAGATTCCATTCAGCCAGCCTTTCATTTCAGCTTTGTATTGATTCAATGTATCTCGTTTCATTTTGTGTTTTCTTGGTGGTTTAGGAGCATTGTCTTCGAAAGAGTCTTTGTCTTTGCGTTGCTCGACAGCTTCGCCAAATCTATGTCGAATACTTTCGTATAAGTTTGCTGCAAATTGACTTTTGTAGCTGTTATATCGTCAGTATATACTTTTTTATCCCAGCATTCAACCTTCGTAATCTCTTCTCTT
>MIQA02002120.1:0-64466 GCA_001887855.2 Sclerospora graminicola | reverse complement strand
TGAACACGTTATATTAATTGGAAAGGTTTCGTGGAGATAACGTTTGTGGTTTACTGTGGAAGATCGTGGTGTTATCGTGGGTTTCGTGGTTTCACGTTATATCTTGTTTTATTGGTAGGTCGGATCAGACGAAGTTTCCCGATCAGTGCCTTTAGATACTTTAACTAAGTATTGACACTGACTCGTTCTCCGGTGAAGTTTCCCACCCGAGGACATCCCTGTCTTGAGAAGGTCATCTCCTCCGACCTGATTCGAATCATCCTTTTCATCTAAGAGTCCACCTGAGTGAGTGTAACCACCGAAGATCAATAAGTACACAAGGTGAGATGAAGTTGAATATGGATTCTATCGTACATGACGACCGGTCGGGAGATCGGGAGGATCGGATCAGTTATCATAGTGATGATTCATCCGATCCTGAGGCCGATCAGGATCAACGGAGTACCCCCTCAGATAGTTGGTCGTCCGGGCTAATGGGTATTCGAAATCCACCCAAGCCTTCCGTTCTGGGTTTGGAAATCGGCTTCACCACACAGGTAATTCCTCCTGGTCACTTTCCCTCCCCATCCGTTGTGTTTCGATGGGGATGTCGATGCAATTGCCTTTTGAATCCTCCACTATAGTGATACTACCTTTGGATTCTGGTATGATCTCGTCTAAAGGATCAAGGGGGTCTGGTGGGCGACCTCCGATACTTAGGCCTTTCGAGCGATCGAGTTTTTCAGGGATGCGGTCGTCTCCGTCCCCGGAAATTTTCCTGGGGGTCGGATACTTGAGGGTTTACTTTAGTTTATGCGTGCACAGTCCAGATCCTACCTCAACCGTCGTTCGGTTCCGGGGGCTAATTAGCAAAATCAGAACTGCGACTCCAATGTAGCACCGGTATTATAATGGCGAGTGCTACCGTCCATGTTTTTTTCAGAGATGTACATGTACATACCCTAAAACGCATGTCATAGGCGATTGCCACTCATAGGCGGCGTCTACTATTATGTGATAAAACTTTACACATCAGTTTTTACGCAAATCGTAAATGCTATATTACCTTAACTTACTTTAGGAATAATCCTAGAAATCCGGAATTATGTTCGATTCATCCCGATCCAGACGAGTGTGCGTCTTCTTATATCGAGACACGCGAAGGTAACCTAAGCCGACCAATGGTCAGACTTTGCTTCTACGTGTGGATTTACTTGGTACACACTTCGAGCCTCACGTCACGCATACAAAGGTTAGTGTTTTACACAGACGTTTGGCTATCTTTCACATAATTTTGGGTACCCCAATGTAACTTTTAACGAGTGCTTGTCATAGGCGACCACAGCAATTTTGACAAAATATAGGCACCGCCTTTGACATGCGTTTTACGGTAACGTATCTCAGTAGTTAATAAACGAAAATCGGGTTCCTAAGCTTATTGATCATAACTTTACCAACAGCACATTTTAACCCGCTGTTTTCATCCCTTAAAATCCATTTGGACCAGCAGCCATATGCGATAGCGCTGTCCTTATCCAATCACAATTGAGGTCACACGGATAGAGGAAAGCGGCCATTTAGATTCGTACTTAAAGAGATTATGAGCTGCAACAATATATGGAAAGAGAATGCTCAGGTACACACATGATTTGAAAGTGGCACGGTATTGACGGCTGCGAAAAAAATCTGACCAACCACTCAACAGTTATCTGAAATTATAAAACCTACTGGTTAATGGATATTCGGCTTATCACCGGTCATAACCTGGTGTCGACCATAAACTGCTGGATTACGTTACAGGATTTACCGGTATGCCATCTATGAAAACCACACAGAAATCTGTGATAAATACACAAACACACTAGGCAGAAAAGGGGTTCACTCAGTCACCTCAAGAACCCTTACTGTCGCCGGTAAGACCCTAACGCCGCTACGGCTTGCAACCAAAGCATCCGCTTGCATTATGGGCATGTTGGGTCCTGGGTTTACATCCGCGTGCTTCGCACACGGCATATAAAAAAATCACAGGAAAAAGTTTAGAATTTGTTCTCTCCTGTGTGGTTGTCTCGTCTCCTGTGTGCCCCATGTGTTTCACTGTTTATATGAGTTTGTCATTTTTTTCACACGGTTGTGTGGTTTTCAAAGATTCGGTGTGTTTTTCGTGTCCCCTCGTTACTCCGTAATAGTAGGAGTAATAAGTTGTATGTACAGTATTAAAAAGATCTTTTTAAGAGCATCTCCATCAGTGTGCTAAGTCTGTGCCATATGCTAAATTTGGCACGAATTTAGCATTTTTTTAACAGTGCTATACCCAAGCCAAATTTGCCATCTGGCATCTGTGGCTAAATCGCGCCAAATATAGCGGGAGATAGCATTCATGCGACATGGTGCCGGTGATACATTTTTGAACGCCATGCGTTCCGAGCGGGCAAAACTTGACACCGCTCCATTTCATTAGAGGTAGCATTTTCCTTTATACTTACTTTTACTTCTAAGAATGGCCACAAAGGCGAAGGGCTCGCGACTAGGAACTCGTTTTTTTGAAATGGTTGCCACAATGTCGCAGTGTCGAAATTGCGATAATCACTCTGTTTTACATCGATATAGCTAGAACAGTTGTGAAAAAGGCCGCTAAGCCCGAGTCAAATTCTCGCTAAATATTGGATAGCTATAGCATACTGGTGGGGATGCTCTAACTACGGAGCGTGCAAAACATCACACAGAGCATAACATGGATGAGATAGTGGTAAACGGTACTATCGAAGATGGTGCTATTCCTTCTACAGAATTTATTTGCTTCACCAGCGAATTCTGATGCATTTATGGAAGACGGTAGTTCTGCCTTTGAAAGCGGATAGCTTTTGTGATGGCGTTTTATTCGAATGCAGAACATGTCTCGCATAGAAGTAGCCGTTGTAGCAGGTCCAAGATGCAGTGAGGAGACAAAAAGAGAATGGTGCTTTAAGAAATTCCTAATCGATGATTTCTTTCGTTTGTACGTGGCCAATAGCTTGACGATATTGCTTCAGCCTTTCACTCATTTGCCTTCTTCGATTGAAGAAGAGAATATACTTTTGATAACTTTAAGCCCGGGGTAGTCCTTTATACAGATCCTGTGGAAAGAGACTGAAGAATACAAGCAGGGTATTCCGCAGACGATGAAATATATGCATTGGCGCCAGCTTGATAATAACGGGTGCTTAAAACCAGCAGCACTAACAAAGCACGTGGATGAGAACAAAAATCAACAATTTGCACTTTGGAATGCTTGGATTTGGATAAAGTTGGAAATAATAAAGCCTTGTTCTTTTACAAATGAGCAGATAAAAAGTTATTCATCTGCTCCTTCATTCATATTAACACATGGGCATCTCTGCAAAACGATGCTGCTCTTTAGCAGTTTTTGTAGCTTTGGATTATAGTAAGGGACGTTTTTGTATTTTATTCATAAATTGCTACTCGCTGATCTTACCTATACTTAATAACTCGGCGCTCTCGCTTAAGGTGAACGTAGTGCTATGTCAGAAGTTTCAAATTAAAAAAAAAATACAACATCACTTTGTGATATTGTGTTTACAAATCAACAATCACTTTAACCCCAACCTTATTGGGCGTTGAGGTTTGGATGATGTGCAGATTTTGGGTAGGTGCGCTCTAGGCTAGCCGGAGAAAACACCCATCACTCGACCATTTGCATGTGCTTGGATCAGTGCATTGCCCTTGTATTGTGGCGGTGGTAATGCCGATCGGCTTACTCTTGACAGTGAATAAAGTGCACAGAGCTCACAAAAAACTCTAAATAGCTTGTCTTGGCGATAAGAAAGTCAATGATCCAGTAAGTATGGAAGTGGAAGATAGTATTTCAGCACCAGTGCTGTTGATCCGCTTGCAAGGTGGCTCTTCGTGTATCCATTTAGATATTGATGATAGCGCAGGTGTAAAAGAAACATTGCACGATATTGTCAAGCTTTTGAAGCGCAGACATGTATGTACCGCCACTACCCCATCCTAACACAGCTAGATCAATTATCATAGGAAATGTTTCGACCCTTGTACCTGCCCGCGAAAAGCGGATTATCTCTAATGACTATTCAAGACATTGACCTGCTGCATGCATTGACCAGAAGCAGTTGCGTGCAGATGATGAATACGATGAACAACTTTGCAGTTAAATACTTCCTCCGGTGGCAAATAATTGAAAGGTCGGTTTGTGAGGGTGGACAAAAATACTGAAAGAAGTAAAAGTCGATGTTCATCAGGTATCAAATTAGAAGTATATAAAAAATAATTATAGCAGAGAACAGTGCAAGAATGCATAAGGTGCCGCACATTTCGGAAATTCGGCAACACATAGTACTGGAAGAATAATCAGCGTCGCAAAAAGCAATTTAAATTGCTTATCCAGGTTTTAGAGCTTGGTATCCGTGCGTATAATGCACACGCGAATCGAGGTTCGAGTGGCTGCGGTATTTAAGGGGCGCGCAATGTAATGCATCATATCAGATTGGAAACATTTTGCGAGCTCTACGTATAGAAGATTCGTCCCTTAGAAATAGTTGAGAGCACTTCTCAACGTCTTCCGTAAACCATTTCTCGTCTACGTGGACGACATTGTACCCACGATCAAACTAGAAGGTTTGTTCATCCAAGTGAGCAAGCACAACTGGATCCTCTTGAGCTTGTTTGCCTCCGTCAGGAACGGTTGAATCCTAGTGGTAGTGTGGCGTAGGACACCGGAATCGATAAGGCTGGTCACCTGCCGCCGGGATACACCTAGTAGCTCAGCCAGTCTCGTAATTGTCGAACGGTATTCCATGGAAATTTCACGTATCTTGGAGATGATATATCCGCGGTCCCGAGGCTTCCGACCTACAATACCCTTAATGGGAGATACACAGTCACCACCCACAACACCCGCTAATTGTGATGCGATAAACCTCTTCCAAATGCGGCGACAGTGGTTTCGCTACGCTTTAGTCCTCAAGCGACGGCTGCTTTTGCCCCACTCGACAAAACACCATCAACCAAACGGGCGAGTAGCTCTTATATGACGGCACAGCAGTTAGGTTTGATATCGAATAAATATTGTCATCTAGCGACGACATCTACGGTCGTGGCGGGGAAATTCGAAAATGAAGAGAGGTAGATGCTCCACTCTTAGGGCCATAATTTCGTTGGTTCCCGGTCAATTTTGAAACGGTTGGTACCAGCTGAAAGCGTATAAAATCTGCTTTTATAATATCTAATCCGATTCAATGAATTGTTCGTTTTGGTTTAAAAGATCATTTACAATGTAAAACTTTCAATTATTTGGCACCGGAGGAAGCATCATTTCTTGCTAAATTGAGAAGATGGTGACGCAGGTTTGGCCTGAGGTTTACATGCCGTGCGCGAAACACGCGAATGTAAATCCAGGACCTAGCATTGCCCATAATGCAAGCGGAGGCTTTGCTTGGAAGCCGTAGTGGACTTAGGGCCTTTTTTTTCGGCGACAGTAAGGGGTTTTGGTTAAGAGGTAAGTGCCTCTCACGGAGAAATCACTATAACCACAACCCTATTGGGTGTTGAGGTTTGGATGCTGTGCAGATTTTGATTTGGTGCGCTCTAGGCTAGCCCGCTTTTATCTCTCTGAGAAAAATGTAACACAGAACAAGACCGTGATGCGGAAAAGGGCTTACTTCGAGCGCACCCACCCAAAACCTGCATGGCACCCAAACCTTGTCATCATGCCTAGAGATTTAGCCAATCAAAGTCTTTGCTTTCTTTGGCCTTTTAGAGGGTTAGAGAAACGAGTACAGAGCTGATGCGACATCTAATTTGTGCTCTACGGTACTCACTCATTGTATGACGGACTACTACACTGTGGCTCATAATTCCTGAAACAAAAGGAAAATTGAGATTTCTTGGCCGCTACTAGGCCGATTTAGCTACTGTTTGGATATGATGGACAGAAAGTAGATAGAAAGACGAAGTATGTGTAATTAATCGTGATTTCGTAACGTTCGACGCGTTTACATACAAGGACCTGTTTGTGCTCCGGCTCATAAATGATGAAACAAAAGCAATACACTTCTTAAGTCAAATATTGAATGTAGTACTTTTTAAAGTGATGGTCGCTATTTTTAACTGAATTTAAGTATACAATTTTCTTTCCGGTACTCACCATGATCTTGGGGCACCGTCTTTGCATGGAAGTTATAAGTCCTTGGAGCGTTGAATGCTGCACCGAATTAAATGCTACATAGTTCGCTTAGATAGAGCGCATTTTAAATTAGTCAATAAAATCTAGAACGATTGATAAACGTACTGCGTTTCAAGAAATATATGCATCCTTCTCGATCGTAAACCAGTTTCTTCCATTTGGATGACGAGGGATTCCGCGATTCTTACGCTGCTGTACGTGGTAAATCGATGTTGAAAAAGAAAAAAACTTATTTCATGAGTCAATTATCAATTTCAGAAAGAAAAAAAAACGAAAATATGTACGCACCTATTACAACATGTATGTGCTCGTGGATACAAGCACCCACAAGCCGGCGCAGATCCAGAAGCGTGAGTTTCCGCCGTCAATCTAGGGACGGGGGGGCGCCTCATGCGCGGGACTGGACAGAACTTCCAGCCAAACCTAGGCCACGAATGCGCCCGCGCTCCTCGGGTCACGACGAGATGGAAAATTGTATACTAAAATTCAGTTAATAAATAGTGACCATCACTCTAAAACGTATTACATCTATTACTTAATTTAAAAAAATATTGCTTTTGTTTCATCATTTATGAGCCGGAGCGCAAACAGGTCCTTGTATGTAAGCGCGTCGAACGTTGTCGAAATCACAATTAATTACACATACCTCGTCTTTTTCTCAAGTTTCTGAACAACTTATCCAGACAGTAGCTAAATCGCCCTAGTAACGGCCGAGAAATCTCAATTTTCCTTTTGTTTCAGGAATTATGAGCCGCAGTGTAGGGTCGCTTTTGGTGCTGTTGCCGATGGCGAAAAATAACCAATAGTATTTACGCTAGTTCTGGAGACTGTGAGAACCACCAGCCGCTCTGAAAAAAGGACTATTAAAGTGTCCTATCATAGGACTCCTATGGTATGGAAACTTTAGAGGTTATGAATTTTTTCGCGCCAAATTTGCAGGAATCATTCTAAGCAGCTAGAAAACGAAAGACGTCTTCAGCATGAGCAACAACGGCAAATAGTGTGTAAAGAGTTGCAAAAACAGCAAAAGGAATACCAGCAGCGACTTCGGGCACAGCAGGATCAAGAAAAGGGGTTGGAAATACAGCGTAAAGAGCAAGAACGAAAGAATCGTGAAAAGGACCAAGAAGATTTGCGATGCACATTACTGCAAAATAAATCGTACAAAGCGAAAACAATCCTCTCAAGGAATCATCGAAACATCTTTTAAAAGAAAATACAAGCGAAATACAACTCCAACGCATAGGGCTTTGAAGTGATGATTTTACCACCTCTGCATCGCATCGGACGAAAAACAAAATAATTCTCATTAAAAGATATATGGGCCAAGAATGGTGACGACGAGTATATTCCGCCAGATTCAAGCAGTGAAAGTAATATTAGCAACGCCGACGCTGATAGCAAAGTTTGCGAGCATATCCAGCCTCGTAAGTGCCACCGAAAGCGACTACTATACTCTCAAGAAGAACTTGAAGATGAAGATGATTATGGGCTTCCTGAATTGTCACCGCCACCACAACGTGTTCCTCGATGCATCATGTCTCAAAGCAACTTCCCAGATGACTGTAAATCTGTGAAGCTATGATAAAGGTAGTCATATATAAAATGCTGGTACCAACTGTCCCAATCGCATCGAAAGTTCTTGATGCAGCAGATAGACACTGCGAAGCAGAATTCGTTGATGACGATGACACCGACATAGCGCCTCATATACTTACGGTGAAATTCGATGCACCTGTGGGGTCACGTTAGTTGGGAAATACCGTGGGCAGTGACTACAATGCTGGAACAAAGAATGTAGTGTTTAGGAGCATGCTGAGTGTGTGGGCTTGTTGTCAAAATTTGAAAACCTGCCACCCAGGTATCTTTGATCTCGTTTTCAACCGGAGTCATACCAGGCATGATGTTTAAAAGCGTCCCAGCAAATAATGGACTGGTTATTCCAATCTTGTGACAGTAGAAACTTGAAGCAGGTAATGAAGCTGCTGAAAAGCGACATAGAAGCGACGACTTTTCCTTTGCATTCAACGAACACGCGTTAAGAGAATAGGGTCCTGGCAATGCATGCCGCACGAAATGGTCTTACAAAATGATTACACTACCTAGTAGTTGAGCGTAGGATTGATATTTTTGCCACTGATTTACACAGTCGTAATGTGCTACATCACGCCGTACATGGAGAGTCAATTGCTCGCTGCCGTTTTCTTCTCAAGCATAACGAAAAACTTCTTTTACATCCATATTCGCGGGGGCGCATGCCTTTCCACTATATGCTGCAATCAACTAAGGTTAATAAATTGTCTATCCATGTCGTGCAAGACGATACGGCTCTTATCGGCATGAAAGATCTTGACTCGAACTTTCACTACGCAAGCTAGGCTGTCAATCGCTATACAACTAAAAATTGTCAAATTATTTTCGCTGCTCGATCGTCGATAGTTTTCGAGAAGTATGAATCCAATAATGATTTTGTGCAAGACTGTTACAAATTCTATGCAAAAGAAGACCAATTACGCTAGTGAAGTGGGCAAAAGTACGATTGATGTGATATCACTTATACTTGAGATCGACGTATTCGGTGACGGTTTGAACCAGAGAGCAACTAATGGATGGTTTCCACTTCATCTCGCTGCAGCCTCGGGCTGCTATATCTTATCTCACGTTTGTGCAAAGCTGACTATTTGATGTAAATCTTGCGACAATAGGATCTGGGCAGACTGCACTGCACGTTGCGGCGCAAGAAAATTACTCGCCAAGTATTCAAGGTTAGCCATACTTGGCTAACGTTTATTACTTTTTTTTCTCTACAGCCTTGAGATACCATTTCACGCAAACGCCTTGCTCCACATTTCTTTCTCCGCCACAAACGTTCCTTTAGGCGCTCATCGTGCTTACCATTTTCTTGGTCGCGGGTGGGTCTAGTGACGCAGCCAACGATCACTCCGCTCCATGTTCCCGTATGATCCAGCAACACGTCGTAATCCTAGCATCGCATGGTGCATTGAGCATTTCCTGCTATCATGCATACGGAAGAGCCGAAAGGAGCCCATTGAAAGGTTGCTTCAAGGGGCACTGGCATTTTTTCACACTAGAGTATGAACAGCGCGGACGATGTCGGCAGTCGGCACAAATTTAATTCTGGTCCGAAAATGGGCCATCAGCGTGTTGCGTTGTCGTGCGATACCAACAGCAAGCCAATCCTATCGCTCAAAATAGAATATTTCAACCAATCATTAAGTACCAGCAAACCATCCAGCAAAAAACAGGTTTTTTGGGAGAAACTCTAACCCTCACCCACGGAAAATTTAACCCGCGCCCGTTTCCGCACCCATCGATAGCTTGACCCTTATTGGGTCTAACACGTTAACATGGGTTACGCCAAATGATCAACGGAATGACGTCTACTTATCCAATATTCACTAAAATAGCTTTAAAAAAGTAGTCGTGCGAACAATGGTGCATGCAAGATGCAGAACAGTTGGTCTGAGATCCAGCATCAATAGCGCCATTTCAAGCCGATATTTCATTAGCATTGGTCTCTTCAAAACAACAAAAGTTCAAGTTCGTATCTTGACGGCACGCACGGGCCTTGGCAGCCGATGCGTTTATGTGTGACAGCGAGTCAGAAACCTCGTAGCGCAATCATCTTCAAAATAGTGAGTTATATCTTCACCAAGATTCTCGGGGAAGTGAAAGATCGGACACAGTGGGTACAGTAAAAAGGTGATTGCGACAGCGGGGAAAGTCAAACTAGAGCAGTCGGGTCATATGTGGAAGGCACATGTCAAGACTGCGTATGCCAATATTGAGACGGCTTCTTCTTCTTAGGATTCAGCACCAGGCCAGCAATTCCCTCGTAAACACCGCGCCACTAAGTTCTCGGGAGCCTTGCATCAACCCTTCGCGTAACCCACGGTCGTGATGACGACAAACACGGGTGCGATTCAGCTGATAATGCTCGCCAAGGCTTAAGTTCGCAAAGTCCTGCCCAAATGGACCCAAAATTTTACCTGCGGTTTCGAACGTGCCGTCAACCGTGTTGGACATCAAGCTAGCTGTGTCTTTACCAATCCTTTGCTAAAACCCTTACCGCTAATCTTGAGCCCTTCTAGATGTTCATATACTACTCCCGTTCCAATGTGATCCATCGACCTCGTATGGTGCAGTGGTTAATGCCCTGCCCTCGGGACCGGGAGATTGCGGATTCGAGTCCCACCGTGGACGAAAATCCAAAGTCGGATAGAGTCGGGGTCCAAAAGTGTAATAAAATGAGGCCCTTATAGCACCGCGCTTGACATGGCTTACACCACCCTGTATAGGGTCAGGTTCTCTAAATATTCTCCAATGTGATCCAAGAATCCAACAGGATTTCCTAAAAAGTCAAACGATCCCAATATCTTGTGCAGCTGCTTCCAGAACTGACGGGTAGAAAACTTCGATACTCGCCACCCACCACTCGTTCCGAAGGCGTGCTCGATCATCAGAACGTTTATGCGCACAGGAGCGTTATCAAGATCAGGCACTTGCATGGTCAGACTAGAAAGTGTCCAAGTCATGGGGGACGAGCCATCTTCACTAATCTCACCAAAAGACGAGAGTGCTGAGTTTAAGCGCTTCCTTCAACCACCCCCTGTCTTAGACTATTTAAAACTAGGAGGCTATTTGCTGGACTTGCTTGGAAACATCGCTGCGAAAGGCTTATATCAAAATTCATCGGTTGGATGTGCAACAAGGCAATTTCGCGTTACCTCTCTGAGGAAGAGGTTGCAGCATACGATCCCAGACTCTTCAATGGATTTAGTGCTTCGCTGAGAAGGTTGTTTTCTTTAAACTCCGTCAGCGTTTCTAGCTTAATCTTAATAGGAATTGTCTTTATGCAAATTTCGCCCCCACGATTTTGTCTCCGGTCCTGTGGTTCTAGCATTCTTAATGTAATATTCCAACTTGTCAGCTTCGAATTCCCCAGTACACTTAGTCGTCGTTGCCAATTCTTGAACACTAAAAGTCGCATTACCAAAAACGGGCGCATCTACCCCACGAATCACATCGTCTCGAGATACAAAATCTCCACTAGCGTAACCGAAATGGTGCAATCTGCGCAGCGGAGATGGACGCCTAGCGTAGTGAGAAGTTATGAAGTGGTACTGCAGTTGACGCTGTAACAAAGCATTATTCAGTCACCGTTACTATTACATCAGTAAATTCTTTATCGGCGGAAATTACATGAAGATTCTCTCATAAAAAGGGTCAATTGAAGCTGATATTATTAAATACATCTTTTATTAAGTTAAGATTGTATAATTGGGGAAATATTTTGATTAAATGCACAGATTTTGATGCTGGCAGTTGAGAAAGACATACGTGGGCTCCTGCATACGACGTATTTATATTCGTTAAAAGGTACGTCATAAAATGACTCAATAAGGGTCAAGCTATCGATGGGTGCGGAAATGGGCGCGGGTTAAATTTTCCGTGGGTGAGGGTTACAGTTTACCGTTTTTTGGGCTAATGGGATGATCACGTCATTGGCTGATAAAATCTCGCGATTTGATTGGATGCTGATGGCGCTGATGGTTGAAGAGAAGAAGCGGGTGGCCTCCTGTCGAGTGTGTGTTCCTCAAGCATGTGCATTAACTTTAACCGATGCACCGTGGCATCAAACTGCGCTAAGGTAATGGGTTCCTGTTTTCTGCGATCAATTTTTCGACTAACGTTAAAAGCACGGTATTATCCGAACATCGGATCCCAAGTTTATAACGCTACACGAAGGCGGGAAGCCGTAATATCAAAGAACGGATCCACATATTTAACTCATCATGTCTCTCGATTGTTTTAGAGACACATTGATAACACTCATCTAACTGCCAACATGACCTCACTTGTATGTTCATTGGTGAAAGGATTAAAAAGCGACGAGATTTAATTTATACTTAACTCTAAAACTTGGTTGTGTGGAAACTGCGACGTGTGCTACTGGATTTCCACTGGAAAATAAAGCTTGCGGGATTAAAGTGAGTGTCAAATCACTCTGCGGAGGTGCATCGTGTGTTACCAAACTTCGGATCAGCGGACTTTCTTCATCCACTGAGTAATAATCCATTCCACGCTTGGTTGACAACCTGATTTTTTAACAATGGTGCTATCCGGTACTCTAGAAATCAATCCGTTCGCATAAGAAGCTCTCGGAACCAAAGCTGTTTTCGTCAAATCCATTCTTTATAGCGAAAATGGACATAAAAACGTTGCATCATGTGGCGTAACTTGGAGTACGGCACGGTGAGACGACGAGTTAACTCGCTACAGAGAGCACTCTCACCACCATCTTTGATGGTAATCACTGTCTCATTTTCAATGATAAAGATAAAGACGTGTTCAATCCAGAGCCACAATGGATTTTCCTCCTCGGTTTCTTCAAACGCGAGGCTCATTTTCCGCCTAAACGAGCTACCAACTGCTCGATTCCATTAAGCAGGTGGTTTTCGCGTAATATCACGAGAGAACCCCCTACTCAGTTGGATACCTCTAGCTCGTAGTAGTGATGATCCACTTGGCTCCTGGTCAGGAGGTAAATACAGATGGAAACTATGAAGACGCAAATGTTAATTTGATAATTTTTCGATGACCGTGCGACACTAAACCAAAAATGTGCAAACTTTCAATGTTCGATACCTTTGGTCCTCTGACATAGGAGGGTAAGACAGGCGAAATACGTTGCCGATTAGATCCAGAGACCATTTTTCATCATCGTGCGGATGTTCCTTATCAGAGTAGATATCAAACGGACGCGAGAATATACGGCCAAGATACCAAAATTCATCTTCTCCTGACTTTTTGGCATTTTTCTCCTCCTTTTCTTTCGGCAGCTAGTGTGGTGCTCGCGCAACGCGAGGAATGCTACACACTTCGCAAGTAGCGCTGGGATTGTCGCCGTTTAATATTTGTACATGTGCAGGCCTGACACTCCCAATATATGTTTAGCTCTTGAGGGCTGATCGTCGGCGCTATCTGAAGACGTATACAACATAGGAGTGCCAACTCCCTGGTCTATCTCGTCTGCAGGATCATCCCATTCAATAAGGCAAAATTTGTACCAATGCTATTAACCCACAAACGATGCACATGACGCGCAACAAGACCACAGTGAAGCGATCTGCTCCCAAAAAGCATCAGCGAACCGGGTCATCGAATCCAAAACAGGATTTAGTTCGTCATTTCCCTGCAAAATTTCTCCCGTTTGAACATCCAGCTTTAGCTCTTGTTTATGACATCTAAATTTCCCAGCACCTCCGAAATCAGATTTTTTCGTTCCTATCCCACTCTTCAGTCCGTTTGGTTGACCGAAGAGCAATTTGAATGATGTATCCGGTTACGATTGGCTCTCGGTTGAATATCATAAAAGTTCGAGTACATGTACTGTACTTCGAAGTAGTATTGTATCTCACCCCCCCCATAGATGGCGTTTCTATATCTGGACCACTCGATTTTCTTGGGTCGTGAGTGCGCCACATAAGGAGGTGTGACTGTACCGTATTTTCCCCCGGCGTTTACCATTGTGCGTGGGGTAAATGTCAAAACCAGGACCCAAATCAATGTAACCATCCCTTCGAAAAACCAGGACCCGGACCCGCTGTAATTTCAGCGGCTGTACGTACATAAGCTGTTCAAATGTACTAAAGGATCATGATAATATGATATGGTGGTGTAAAGAAGAACGTCAGTACTCAAGAAACAAAAGAGAGAGAAACAGAGTGTCTTTCTTCTCGTATCGTATTTCATTATCCACCACCACGACCACCGCAACATGGGCACGCCGAACGTTCCAGACTTTTTGTACAAAGTACGGTCCCCACAAAGCACGAGCGCGACTTTTCCCGACAAGTTTTGATTCTCTAAAGGCTCACAAGCTGTAAATGGTGACACTGAAAAAGATGCCGTAGATTACGTATCTTGAGCATTTAAATAGTTATTTCGTTGCAGGGCCAATCATTACCTCGAACAAGTGGATAACCCCGTATTGTGCCGGATTCTAACTGTGTGAGATATGTAAATTCGCTAGATCTGGAATTTTGACAAGATGGTTTAGATGATGCTAATGCATTATTGAAATAACATAATTCTATGGATTTATACACGTGGGTCAGGAGACGGCATTCCGGGATGTACATGCAAAAGCAACGATACTGTGTCATTTTAAATGATGGCTATCCGATTTAAGTGACTAATACCTTTTAGCCACAAGTACAATGGTCGCAGAAGGTGACACTGTTAGTAACAATGCCAACAGCGGTGATACGTGAGGATGTAAAGGATGATCTTTCCAACAAGAATCGTATTCCATCACTCTTATACCGTATCAGAGTGGCGAGTGGATGTTAGATGCAATGAATCGCGCTCTTCCATGGAATCCAGTACGGATTACCATGAATCTACATGGAGAATGTAAGTCAATGATGAATTGTAGACAATATGTGGTGCACGTCCTGGATTTTAAACAAATTCCGAGACATTTCCTTTCTTATCAAACATAGCTTCAAGATTGTTTACTCGGAATAGGTTTCTGCCGCTCTGTCGAATGTGGTGGATATGGATGTCCTTGAGTACATCTGAACAACCTATGAACAGCCGCGGCGGTCCGGGGGAGTTGCTAAGGAGCGACCAGAGCGACTATTACGTAATCACATTGAAGCGATCGTGCATATTAAAGGGCACACATGTGCATAGAATCAAGTTGGCACTTTGGACAATAAAACTGGTTTATTTGGTGCTTCCTCCGGGGCAAAATAAACGCACCATATACACAAAATCCATCGTAATTGGTTCAAAATTACGTTTTAGAGAACACGGATTGGATAAAAGGAAAGCTCTAGATCACCTCTTTCTGCTAATATATTTTTCTCATTGATTCTCGTCCTAGGACCGACGCTATGTCGGAATGAATGGACAAAGCGAGGGGCGGTCGACAAGAAAACCCCCGCCCTAGTCCAAGATGGCGATCACGACGTACTAAAAACATGCCAATAATTGTATCAGCAACAGTGCTGTTAGAAGACGAAGTTTCTACTCCTCAATAGTGCCAGATCAAGCGTTTCGCAGCATAGAGTGGTCCGAGCTTAATGCCGTTTTTCGGGCGGTAAATATCCAAGTTTTCAACACTGGAAGCGCGTGAATGTGATGGATGTTCATTTTTCGTTGTTTGGATGCATTTGCTGTCGTTCAGCAATACTACGAGACAAGTGGATTACTACATCAAGACATATTAGCTAAGAAGCTGTCCAAGCTGCTGTGGTCCGACCAAGGTACTCTATTGAATTGTTTATTTTTATTTTTAATAATTTCTAATTTTTCATGTGCCGTTTTCAATAGTTCGCCCGTTCTCTTCTGATTGTGAACCCCTATAGTGAATATTTGTATAAGATGATAATCCGATACTATCAATTTAGATTTGCTGCGTTTATTTTAGACACCTGTATATTCCGATCGTGCGTTTATTTTGCCCCGGAGGAAGTATAACCACCAATCGCCGGTTTTTCCAATAATTTTTTTTATGAAATTACATCTTATAAGGTAGCGCCTTAAGGTCTACATTCTGCTTTGATGATTTACTAATGTGGATTATCTCGCTGCTATTCGTTATTTTGTTATAAGGTATACGATTATAGCCGATGAGGTCTACATTCTGGTTCAACGAGTTACTAATGTGAATTATTCTTGTCGCAATTTATAAGGTATTCACATAATTGTGTACGAGAACAACAAGCGTTCTCCAGATAAGTTTTGTCTGGAAGGACTTTGACGTTAATGTCACGGAAAGTACATGGCTGTCATAGTCGATGTCAAACAAATTAGAAGCCTCAGTGATATTAATATATCATCTTGTTAGTATTGCTAGCAGATTTTTTTAAAGGAAACAACGGACAATAATGTCACTTGTCGCTTATCCTGTAGTCCCCAGGTCACGAGATATCCGTGCTCATCGCTGCTAGCATCTTCCTCTGTGCTTGACTCAATAGTATTCGAAGAGCAGTGTTTTTCTTTGCTGCTAGCTTTCCCCTACAAAATATTCAGTCTGAGTTCCTCTCTATTTGGCGACTCGTACGTCTTCCACGTCAAGTATGCGCTTGCTACAACATGAAACTACTTGAAATTCGACTCACACGGCAGTTGACGCCAAAACGCAACAATGTCTGCCAAAATCTTCTTGTCCGCTGCTGTCTCCTCGGTCCATTTTTTTGCCGTTCTTGTACGTACGTAACGCCGTTTTTGTCAAAAATAATAAGGTTATGAACCACTCTGGAAATGTGGCGTTCATGCTGACCCCGATAGTGGTGCCAGCAAGTGACATTGGCTCCAAGATCAAAATTGTCTCGTTATCGATCAGCGGGCGGCTTCGCATCAGCGGGTATCGCTTTGTGGTGAAGTGTTCCAGAAATTAACGGACTAATGATGATGGATGCTCTCATCTGATTGGTTGAAATGACGCCCTTAGCTGGATGCCCGGACTGGTCAATAGAGGACGCGATCTGAGAGCCGCCGGACGCACCTACGGACGGCCGGACGGCACCAGGCCTGGGATCAGGCCGGACGAACGTGATAGAATGCATGGACAGTTGGGCTGGCAGGCTGAGCGGACGGGACGACCGCGGACGTTGGACGGCCGAGGGGCGGATTGGTGGCAGATTGGTGGCGGATTGTTTGGAAGGTATGAGTGAAAGGAGCCTTAAGGAAGATGAGTGTTCTAGTGGTTGAAGGAGGCGCCCGGATCGGATGAGAAGCTGCCAAGGAATTGCTAGCGCCCACGGCTGAGTGGGTCGGATGGATGGCCATCCGGCCGAGCCGGCCGGGTATAGTGTACCATCCGGACTAGTACCATCTGGGGTTGGTGTACCGGCCAGGCGAATACACAAAAATCGGAGTTAACTGGGCTACTTCGGGTAAGGCACACGACTGGTCAGCCGAGCTATTTGGGGTAGGTCACACAAAAGGGAGTATTGGATATAGGATAAATCAGTATACGTTTCGCTTTCTTAGACACAAGTCGCTTTCATTGGTTCACAGCAGAGGGCTAACAAGGTCCCCTCTTGCTGCTATTGGTTTGCCCGGGGAAGGTTAAAGTAACCCACCGGAAGTCCCCTGACCGGGAGTCGCGGCGTCTTCGTATACTCACCTCAAGTCGCCCGTGTTTTGAACACGGTATTAAGTATTGGGAAGTGGTGACATTTTGACCTTCTGTGGAAGAGTGTGGAGTTATATTTGGATTCCCCTTTACATACACATTTGGATTCACCCTTCATTATTATTGGTTTAGCTGGCCGATTGATTATTCTCGGTCCAGCCGGCACTATACAATTTTCCAGTGTATTGCCCGACGAGCTCCCCGGTGACGATTTCCGCCCAGGAGCTACCCCTAGTCCTAACCCTCATCTCCCTATTCGACGGATTTACACTTTTTCGCCCTAGGGTCCACCAGGAGAGCAAACCACCCAGTACTGACGGGTACACAAGGTGAGCTTTCAACATGCAACATCCGAGTAGTCACGATCAAGCGGATGGAAGTGACCGATCCAGCCGGCCGGATGCCGGATCGGATCATGACTCGGATGGACGGAGTACCCCCTCTGACAGTCAGTCGTCTGGGCCCCCCGTGGGTGTTCGCATCTCAGGAAGATTTTCTGAGAGCGACTACACCACAGCTTCTTTACGTTAAGTGAAAAATTAGCAATGGGACCTTCAAAAATCGTGGCCTTAGATAGCGGTACTGCTTCGCGTGACAACATTTTCATCAGTAGGATGTGTAAAGGGACCATCATCCCACACATCATTTCCGTCTTCACGTCAATAACCGGTGATACGTCGGTATTTTGCGCCAGCACCTGAATTAAGATACATGAGCATGTTGCAGCTAGTCATAACATGAAGCGCACAGACAGAGCTGCTTCGGACGTAACACAAAGAGTGCCCAATGACAAAAAACACCGACAAAAATAAAAAGCCACGGGAAACAAAGCTTGATTTAATTAAAACCATTGCAAATGCCATCCTAGGTTAAACCATCTATTTTTCCAACCCGCCGTACCCTACTTTGTGATTACGTGTGGATTGCTAAGCATATGCGGACGACGTTTAGCCAATAAGGGCGTCTATTTCTGCCTAGATCCCGGCCCATGATCCCGTTAGTAATAGTCGCTCTGGTCGCCCCCTTCTGGTCGCTCCTTAGCAACTCCCGGGCCCGGGTCCTGGTTTTGCAAGGGGCGCTCAACCACACACAACCTACATTTTTGCCTGAGGTTTACATGCCGTGTGCGAAGCACGCGGATGTAAACCCAGGACCCAACATTGTCCATAATGTAAGCGGAGGCTTTGCTTGCAAGCCGTAGCGGGCTTAGGGTCTTTGCGGCGAGCAGTAAGGGGTTTTGGTTTAAGGGTTAGGTGTCTGAGTGTGTCTCTCGCTTAACTGGATGTAGCGGAAGTTGCTACCATTTAGAGTGGCAGAAGCCCAGTTTGAGGTATGAGGTAAAATATCCTCATTTTTAGCAGCCTGCTGCACATAAACAGATTTTAATAACTGTCCTGTGGATATAGATTTTTGGGTAAATGTCAGAACCAGGACCCAAATGAGTGTAAACTTTCAGATCCAGGACCCCTTACAAAACCGGGACCCGGACCCGTCCTAATTTAGTCGGGTGTGATACTTTAACTCCTACTAACGCCACGTATACTGACCGCATCAGGACTTCCGCTGAGATTATTTCAAAATGCATTTATCAGGACTTCTGAGACATTAACTCGTATCGCCTGCCTTTCCAGACGTATTCTTTGAAAACCTGCCAGTGGATTGTTGGTGGAAGGGTGGCTTCGTCAGAAGCAGTGGCCGTGAATTTAAAGGACTATAATTTGCGCTACTTTGTTCTTTATGCACAGTTGCATTAGTAAGTTTAGTCATCCGTTTTAGCCATCCTAAGTTCAAAATCTGCCGCTTTGACATTACGTGTCTTTATAGTTGGGCACGCATTATGCGGATGAAGGTGAGGTTTCGAGCAGTATTAATATCAGCACCAATGATAAACAGGCCGGCACTCAAAAACAAGAACGAGGAGGCAGCTCACGAACCTCAAGTCTACAGTCTAGTTGCTGATTCACCGCAGGTCAGGGTGCATGGATAAATTGCTGGACTCGTTTCAACCTGACGTAGGCTGGACTCGATTCAACCTGACGTAGGCTGGACTCATTTCAACCTGACGTAGCCTTCAGAAGTACCTCATGCCTCATGCCATATCAACAACGACTTTTATTAGTATAACAAAAAAACGAGCTTAGCCCGTCAACGGTCAAGTGTTCCAGAGGTAAAAGATGTTTTTAAGGGCGATGCTTGCTTGTCCGACAGGCCACATTGGATCGGGCCAGATGGTGGTTCTGGGTGCCACGGAAGCGCTACAGAGGCATCGTTTGTGCATCTTGAGGTGCAAGCTTCATATCGAGTTTTATTCTGATATTGCTGTTTTCAATTTGTGCAGCATGGATTACGTATTTAACTCATCACATAATTATTCCTCTTAATGAAGGCGGTTTGAAAAGTAATGTACCCAAACTAAATTAGGATCCTGGTTTTGCAAGGGGTCCTGAATCTGAAAGTTTAAACTCATTTGGGTCCTGGTTCTGACATTTACCCATAGATTTTTTTCTGCGTTGCGTCTTTGTACGAAAACGCTCTCTCTATCACCAAATACACGTGCAGCTACTCAAGCAAGTGCGGATGCAGCTGTTCTTAATGCTTTGCCGGCGGGCTATTATTTTGGAAGAAGAGCGCGTCTGGCTTTAGTAATTGTGGATACATGAGTTTCATCGTAAATGCAGAACCAAATCATACAAGCACATCGACAATAACTTCATTGCAACATTAGCTTACACTCTGACCGTGTTACAAATCACTGTGAATACACTTGGTAGTAAAGATACGATTTACTACTTTGGATGAGTTTCGCTGATATATTGAGTGCCCATCTGCATGATCGTCACTTTGCTGTTTGGATGTGACTTATTGGAAAAACTGCTAGGTCGATTAAAAAAACAGAAAAAAGAAGATCAGATGAACTGCGTGCGTAGTCATCGACTGAGTGCGCATATACTGCAGTCTCCCCCGTTGTTTGAGGTCTAATGTACAAAGTTGGGTGTGTTATGTGCGTAGGAGACAACCTCATATCATAAAATCATAATGCTCCCGTACTGTGCACATGACAAATGGTTTTTCAGAAGACCGGAAGTTTATACTAATATCTTGTGATAAAATATAGTCACATCGCTTGCAAAGTCCTAGCGACGACGAGACCTTCGCCGAGTGTGTTCCAAATATTGACTGGACCAAGGTACCATTTATGAGGTACATAATTGGATATAACAATTTGTGAATGGATGGATACAATTGTATTCATTTGTTCGGCATTAGGTGCCAAGCCTTCACGTTTCATTCCCAGTATTTCCTAATTGGTGTTCAGACGTGAAATCTATTTTATGAATTTGGAAAACAGCACGAGCCTGTGAAAGTCGCACGGATCCTGTAGACCCACTGTGGAACCGGATGCGTGATTAGCAACACGCATAATTTTGGCAGCAAGCTCCGAGTCTACATCATTAATGGGACACGTAGCGTCACTGTTGCGACTTATGCTCTTGGTGTGGTCCATGGGACATCCCATTTTTCTGGTGTCATATGAGGCGGAATTCACATCTGCTACTAAAACGAGATATCATAGCAAAATATTGAATAAGTTCGATTTGATTTTTGGCTGCCCATTAATTCGCTGCTCTTTGTGTTTCCCTGTATTTTTTCAAATATTATTCGGTAGTAATTTTGAGACGCAGTTTTGACTGGCACATGGTACCATTTATACGGTACCCAAGGACAAAACCATTCTGTTGTAGCAACAGTCACGTTGGCAACGGTCGTAGAGGTGTTGAAGGATAGCTCCAGTTGATTAACAGATCATCTTGGCACACTAAAGCATGGAAGCATCAGAGGTTACCGGGACCGTCTCTGTATGTGGGAGGCATGTGCAGCCCCAGCGAAGAAGAGAACTAGTTATAGCGTGTCGACCGGTGGTATAAAAAAGCTATGAAACGTGAAGCTTAGATATGGAACAAATTGACTTAGATGTCAAGCATCGCTAGTTTTTGGATTTATAAATTGCTTCCCTTCGTCGAACTCGCTCCACATAACATCTGAGTGTGGGCGCTGTAAAAGGTCACTACGATAGCGATGTGAAACCCGAATTACTTGTAATCGTAAATAAGACTCCGCACAGTATACCAATGATATCGTACCAAAGTCTTGTCTTATCACAAGAGATTTGTATAAACTTCCTGTCTTCTGAAAAAGGATGAGTCATGTGCACAGTAGGGGAGCAGTATGATTTTATGACATGTGGTTGTCTCCTCCGCACACAACACATCCAATTATGTACATCAGACCTCAAACACTGGGGGAAATTACAGTATTTGCGCACTCAGTCGATGACTACGCACGCCGTTTATCAGGCCTTCCATTAAAAAAAAAATTTATTGACAGTTTTATAAGTCACACCCAAACAGCAAAGTGACGACCATGCAGACTGGGCACTCAATGTAACGAACCATATCCGAGAAAATGGCAGATTCGAAAGCGGTTGAGTAGGGTGAAATCGTTCACATAAATAGGTCGCACCACTGAAGATGAAAAAAACACATAGGAGACGAGACAAACACACAACTTAAACATTACACGCGACATGCCTGAGGTTTAAATGCCGTGTCCAGGACCAAACATTGCCCAAAGTGCTAGCGTAACGGTCTTAGGGTTTTGTTACCAGTGAGCAGTGAGGGGTTTTGGTTTAGGTAATTTTGGAGCTGATTGAACCCCTAACACTACGTCTGTGTGGTCTTCTGTGTTTTTCACTGTTTTCTGTATGTAAAACGTGTCTTTACTGCCAAGTGTATTCACAATGCTTTGTAACACGGTCAGAATATTGCAACGAAGTTATTGTCGATGTGCTTGTATAATTTGGTTCTGCATTTACGATGAAACTCATGTATTGCGTCTCCACAATTATTAAAACCAGGCTCGCTCTTCTTCCAAAATAATAGCCCGCCGGCAAAGCATTAACAACAACTGCAGCCGCACTTGCTTGGGTGGCTACACGTGTATTTGGTGTTATGCCGAAGAAGAGAGAGCGTTTTCGTACAGAGACGCAACGCAGAAAAAAATCTCTATCCACTCTCTCCACAAGACCTTTGTTTCTTGAGTAAAATCTGCCTAACTTATGTGCAATTAATCGACTCTTTCTTTGCGTAGCGAGTACCAATTTCATAAATATGCCACCTGCCGTCTGAGGAAAGAATATTCTTGTTGACTGCGAAGAAGCGTGATGTTGTAGGACAGCACTGGTAACCGGATTCAAATATGAATTTCTTTTCGCTCATTCTTGATTTTGTCATTTACCGAGAAGAAGCATTCACGATGCGATCTTTCCTCGTGATTCAGGCTACAATGGCTCTAGCCGCTACCGCTACTGCTCAAGAGCCAGTTATTCCCGGCACGGAATTCGGAGGACCTCATGGCAAACCTTTCGCGGATTCTGTTAAACCTGGAGAATCCATTCTCAGTATCTCAATACGAGGAATGGAACGCGTCGACTGTGTCAATATGACTCTACGAAGTCCGTATGATTATGTCTATACATGGACAGTGAGCCACGGTGGCAGTGGAGGCGAAGAACATCAACTAACTCTTCGTCCACGTCATGAATACATCGATCATATTGAATGGTATACTGATAAGCACAAAGGCCACACGCGGGTGTTTTACTTGGGGATCCATACTAACTTGGGACGCTCTTTATCTGCGGGCACAAAGTCAGGCATAGCAGGCAGCGAAAACGCTCCGCACGGTTACCAATTGGGTGGTTTCAAGGGAGCTTCTGACAGAGAAGTTGACCGTCTTCAGGCTCTTTGGTCATGCCTGGATATAAGCTGCTGGATATCCACGCATGGATAAATTTATTCTTTGAATTAATCCATGTGTTCCATATTCCAATATGCAGGTGCATCAGTAGCCAAAGGGAAAATTGAGTAACATCAGAATAACATCAGAATAAAATGTGATTGTTTTCATTTTTTATCTTGCTGATTATTTTCGGGGTTTTGCTGTTAATGAAGCATAAATAACTGATATTATGTTTTCCTTCACCACCACCATGAGGATATCTACTGGATTTTTAGCAACTCCCCTTACAATTCTGTAAGGCTGTTACAATACTCAGGGGCGAAGAGAATGTTCTCCATGATGCAGAATGAAAAGAAAGCGCCGCGCAATAACCTTCGATGGACCCAAAGGTCAAGTATTTTGCGCAAGAGTTAGGATTGAGGAAATAGATGGACGCCAAAATTACCCTAGCCCTGAAAAGAAAGCCTAGCCCCCACCGACAATCATTCTTGCAAGGGTAAAGACCTAGCCCGCGATTAACGATCCACCTTCCCAACGCTAAATGGATCAGGGAGCTAGGCGTTCAGCTCAACAACGAAGCATCCTCTACTAGAAATCGCCCCACAAACAATGCCGGCCGACATGTAAGCGCAGCGTCGGCACCGTACCCACCGCAAGACGGATAATGAGAGCAAATTATGCCCGCGGAAAACGCAGCGGCGACAGCAGCACGACCGTGACAGTGGCGATAAAGTGCACCCATGCGGGTATGTCAAGTGGACGACAGAATGCTACGCGTCTCACATCAGCATCAGTGAGCAAGGTACTAAGCATATTCATCAGCGTTGGTTTCTTGTCAACTGGATCACACACATGGCAGTAGAACTCCAATGTGCCGTGTTTTGCGACTACCCTATTGGAGGCATCGTACTTGTCAAGGTACTTACGGGACACCTGTTTGTCACTTGAAATTATCGTGAATGACGCTGTCCCACACTTGGGTCTCCTTTGATTCTCATGCCTAGAAATATTTCAACATTTCCTAGGTATTCCAAGTAAGAGAAGACGCACCAACCTTTCATAGGTCACTTCTGGGATTCACCTTAACCACATAGTCGTCTTTTACTCAGTACGCGACTTTCGAAATTTCAATCATTTTTTCGAGGTAAGACAGCTGCTATACGTGTAGTCGCGTTTGTGAATTAACCAATCACCGTTTACCGATTTCCTTCCAGAATTTGCCTTTGTCGAAGGATGACTGGCGTTTCGATTTGTGCTTTGAGTCAGAACGAGCGCTACATCAAGCTGTTCCATGAAGCTCAGCAGATCGCGGATGTGGGGTACGAAGCACGTGCTCGCCATCGAGACGCCAACTCGTTCTACTTCTCCTGATAAAAATTCCAGTTATGGGACCAGAAAGAACCAATATTGCTTCCGATCCGAGCGCCGTGACCACACTCCACTCACTGACCGTGGAGACGTTGCGCCGACAGCCCCTAGTACGCGTACAGCAAACGATTCATCAGTATTGAATGTAGTTTCTGTCAGTAGCACATACTAGCAAGTGCAAACTGAGCAAAGTGCTGAGTCGCTGGCCATCTGGTTAATGTTATAAGTGAAGGACCGCATATAGCTCCATCATTTACTTTTGGTATCGAAGCGAGAAGGGTTTCCGTTAATTTCTTGTTAATTTTAAAAGTGGCCGGCCCAGGAAAACGATACTTGGGTCGATGAACATAACTGGTGTCTTTTAGAACTAATAAAACTTGCGCATAATCAGAATATACCGGAGGTTTGCTTACCTCTAACCACTGCATCCATGAAGCTTTGTTCTGTGAGAGGTAGAATCTGTCTAACCTACAAGCTTGTAATCCTCTTCAAAATGTAAAACGACCAGTGGGGGTCTAGACTCACGTCTAACAAGAGCTGTGCCCATTATTATTCGTGCATCGGTTAAAATGAAACTTTTCACTCGACGTGTTCTTGTTTGTACGGTTCCCCCAATCGATCGAGAATAGGTGATTTAACACAGTTAAAATCCCCGCCTATGATATAGGCAAACTGTTTAGATCCCATAAGTTTCCCTAGGACAGTATAAAAGATGTCTCTCTTTTCTGGGGATCACTTGATGATGCATAAACATTTACGAGAATCAGAGATTACCATTTAAGTGCTATGTAGCGATTAGTTCAGCGAGAAGTATTACACGAGGTTACCGACTCTACGGTATCCGGATGAACCAGAAATGCCACTTCCATGCGTTTACCGGTCCTAATGAACTAACACGATAAAATTTTCCCCTTTGTTTTCGCACTCTACATCCGTTGTCAATCTGATGAATATTCATCCGCTTCATCTTGTGTGGAAACATATGTTTCTTGTAAGAAACAAATATGAGGATGTTGTCCGGTTGGGTGGTTCCGCCAGGCAGAAATCCATATCTTTTTTTAAAACCTCTCACATTTTGGGTAGTAAGTTTCAATGTGAAAAAATGTGATAAATCCTTATATCCTGCAGTGATGTTAGAGGTATATAACGTTTCCTGAATCAGGCGATATTTCGCACAAGTGTCCATAGAGGCCAATTTACAATAGTCATGACATGCCTTTAGCGATAACAGTGAAGTGCAAGTACTGATCTGGACCCCGTTGACATCCGGATCCACTTCTTCATTCCACTCCACACCAGTCAATAATAATTTCTCTTTCTGGTCCATAAAATAGTAATTCTCTATCCCCGCCTCAGATCTCCCTTTTTCAATTTTCGTGACACAGGAAGTAAAGAGATGTACGTCTGAGTCCCTCCTGGCATGAGTACCAATGAGATGTTTCGGCTCATGTAAGCGCCACGTATATCCTGCAAGCACATCGGGACATTTGAATAATCGTATAGCATGTGGAGTCCCGACCAATTGACCAATGTCAACCCGTGGGGACACCAGAACAATCGCAGCCAACCACCGCGCTATTTTAGCTCTGGAGTGAGAGACCGCTGTACTACTTGGTACCTGCCACGCAAAAATATCAGATGTCTTGCTTAGTATCTTGAGAGATACAATAGTCGATTGAGGTAGGCGATCGTACTTGGTAGGGGATAGCGTCCGCGTATTTGCTTCCATAATCCAAGGATTCTTGGCCCAACCAAAACTGCCCCAGAATGCACTTTAGTGGTAAGAAGAAAATTGTGAAACGGGATCCCAGTGATATTGACCTTGCCTTGGCCATACTCTGATGTCTGAAGACTCTGTTTAGTCGCCCTTTATTGATTCCATTCGCTGCATGGGAATCAGCACATACTTGGTAGTATATAGACGCAACTGGTGCAAGCTCTGGAGTGGGCGCCATCCAGTGATTCAACTCCTGCTATAACGTACCAACGCTGAAGGATCCATCAAAAGTAGATTGACCGATAAAAGACCGTCCTTTGTGTGGAGATAGACATACTGCGTAGTCAGTGACTCTATGGTTAAGCCGCCAAAATATCCATGCCCGCTGATACAGATCCGGCGCTCTAATTAACCAAACTGTAGCTATCTTCCTCCTTTGAACACGCAAAGCTAGCGGCAGAAAAATTATGCCAAGTCCGCCTTGTTGGGCAGACAGTAGATTGAAGAGTGAGTTTATTAGCAGCAGAGTTAAACGAAAGATATGCATGCACATCGCTAGGGCTAGTTCGGTCTGCCTCCTACGTCTAGCTAGCGCGCGTGTGTCGGCGACCAATCAGATATAAGTGCGGGTGCGGAGCGTGTGCCATCGCCCAATCAGTTCATTGTGGGTGCGGAGCGCGTGCCAGCAACCAATCAGCTGGCACATTGCCACGCGCGGACTAAACGGACTAATCACCCACCAACAGTTGGTGGGTGCCGCAGACAGGCGGCCACAGATGAGATGGGCATTCCAACACTCCCACTCCCATCGTATCTTGGACCACTGAAACACGGCACGAACATGGTCGCCTTATGCGACCGAGCGGACACCACAGCCCGAGCGGAGATATTCGAACTGCGCCTTCGCAATGCCCTTGGTCATGATGTCGGCGAATTGTCGCTTGGTCTCGACATACTTCAGAGCAATCTCGTTGGAGTGGACCTTCTCGCGGACAAAATGATGGCGCATATCAATGTGCTTCGCGCGGCTGTGATATCCGTCGTTGTGTGCGAGTGCAATCGCACCCTGGTTATCCTCCATGACCGTGGTAGCACCTCGCTGCTTGATACCCAAGTCGGATAGCAGTGCACGAGACCATAGCACATCTTGGACACACAGACTGAGAGCCATGTACTATGCCTCGGCCGAGCTCAGGGCCACGGTGCGCTGGTACTTTGACTTGAACACAACTGGAGCCCCATGCAGCATGACCATCACTCCAGACACTGATCTGTGATCATCAAGGTTGCTTCCCCAGTCAGCATCGCTGAACGCGATAGCTTCCCCTCCCTGTTGCTTGCCATTAAAACAGAGACCGAGATCCATCGTGGTCTTCAGGTAACGGACGATACGAATCGCCGCCTTCCAGTGCTTCTCCCCGGGCTTCTCGAGGAACTTGCTCAGATTACAAACCGCATAGCAGATATCTGGTCGAGTGCATACCGCGACGTAGAGCAGACATCCCATCAAAACACGAAACGGTTTCTTCTTCATCTCTTCAACTTCTTCAACCGTGGATGGGGAATCAGCACGAGAAAGCTTTACACCAGCCTCACACGGGTTGTAGACATCCTTAGCGTTACACTGGTTGAAACGTTCGACGACTCGGGTGATATAGTTACGTTGGCTCAGTGTGAGTAAACACTTGTTCGTATCGTGGACTATCTCAATACCCAGGACAAACTTTGCCCTGCCGAGGTCCTTCATCCTGAACTCAGCATCCAACTGTGCCTTCACGTCGTACACATCCCCCCTCGTCTTGGCGGCGATCAGTAGGTCATCGACGTAAAGACAGAGCATAACGAGGTCGTTATCATCATCATCATCATGATCCTTGCGTTTCTTCGTGAACACACACGGATCGGCACTCGACGGCTTGAAACCAAGTCGGATTAGTACAGCCTTAATGGTGTGGTGCCAAACATTCGCAGCCTGCTTCAGTCCGTACAGTGACTTCAGCAACTTGAGCACCGAGCCTGGTTTGACGTCCAAGCCCTCTGGACATTCCATGTACACGTCTTCGTTGAGAACACCATACAAGAAAGCTGTGTCCACATCGAACTGGTACACCACATATTCACGAAAGCAGCACACCGAAAGAAACACTCTGATCGAGTTCATACTCGCGACCAGCGAATACGTGTCCTGGAAATCCACTCCCGGTGTCTGTGAAAATCCACGCGCAACTAAGCGCGCCTTGTGACGGATGATCTCACCATTTTCATTTCGCTTCAGGGCAAACACCCACTTGCACGTCACTGGACGAGTCCCGATGGGAGGGATCACCACGGACCAGGTTCCATTCGACTCGTGTGCCTTCAATTCTTCCAGGATCGCGGCGCGCCACTGCTTACTATCACGGCAAGTTATGACATCTTCAAAAGAACTCGGCACATCAGAGAGGGTCACCACCATAGCAGTTTCGTCAGGGCGAGAACGCTTCAGCGCTGGGGGATGGATATCGTCGTTCGTACTGCCACTGCCATTATATAGAACGATGCTCCGGTCGGAAAAAATCATTCTCAGAATTGGTGAGAGAAAGCCGAGGAGTTTGTCCGTCACCGACTCCCGACCCAGCAATTGGACGATGTGGAACAATACTTGTCGCAAATCGGTCACTCGACCTAGTGTTGTATTGTGGATGGAACACCATTGCGTCATTGTCTGGCATGAGCGTCGACACATTTCGAGTCAACAAACGCTCCATTCGTCGCGCCGGTACGTCGGACGGTGGTAGTGCCGTCACGGCTGGCAGTATCACGGGCACCTGCGTGTTTGTCATCTGCGGTGTCGTGTTCACGAGCTGTCCGGTTTCGTCGACTACAATGTAGTCGATCTCCATGCTGTGATCATCCTCTTCATCATCGTCAACCATGGGTTTATCGTCGTCCGCCGACGGAGTGGGACGTACACTCGTCCGCGTGCGCACAGGTGAGTCTTCGTCATCAATCTCGTACACACATGGGGACTGAGGCTCTTTATTTGGATGTACCTCATCATAGATTCCGTCGACCTCACGCTCATCCAAAACTACCGAACGAGAGGTACGGATCACGTTACTGACCAGATCCAGTACGCGATAGGCTTTGACGTTGTCGACGTAACCGAGCATCATACACTTGTAGCTTTTCGCATCCAGCTTGGTGCGCTTCGAATCATCAATGTGCGCATAACCGAGTGATCCAAACACACGGAGGTGATCAAGACGCGGCACCTGAGTGGTGCAAATCTGGTACGGGAATCTATCGGGGTGTGCTCGGTTTGGGATTCGATTGATCAAATATACTGCCGTATTGACCGCCTCGGCCCACCATTTTTGTTGCACCGCCTTGTAGTGCATCATCGAGCGAGCCATCTCCATCACAGTGCGATTCATTCGCTCAGCCAGACCGTTTTGTTGAGGACTGTAAGGCGACGTGCGCTGATGGATGATACCATTTGCCGAGCAGATCGAGCACATCTGCTTGTTCACGAACTCACCGCCGTTGTCGCTGCGGATAATCCGGATCCGAGCTCCCCATTGGTTTTCTACCAACGCCTTGTATTCACGGAAGCGGTCAGCGACCTCAGTCTTTGTCTTGAGAAAATACACCGTGACAAAACGAGAGTAATCATCGATGATGACGAGCACATACTTGGCGCCACCATGCGACTGCGTCTTCATTGGACCCATCAGATCCATATGAACAAGTTGAAGGACGCCATCAGTCTTCACCGCTACGGTTTGCTGGGGGAACGAAGCCACGGTCTTCTTACCGCGCATGCAGCCACCGGACAGGTTATCAGTTGGTTTGTTCACCACCGGAAGCTCAGGGTTGATCAGTTGGAGGCGGCGGTAATTGGCCAGGTGTGTGTGCCGCTCCCACTCGCTCTGGCCACGGGTGTGTTCAACAAAGTTGGCCCTCTCCTTGGTACGACACGGGAGGTAGTACGAGTCACCGCGTCGCGGCACACGCACCCATAGCTTGCCATTTTGCATGATATCGCAACTTCTATGACCAAACATCACGTCCAGCTTACGTGACGTCAACTTCGGGATCGAAATAAGCCGACGGTCCAAATTTGGGATGAACAACACCTCGGTCACAGTGATCTCACGACCATCGACAGTGACCATTTTTACATCGCCTACACCAACCGCATTGAGACATGCGCCGTCTGCAATTGTCACCGCAATCGGGTTTGAGATGTTGCGGTACGAGATGTAGTCAGCTTTGAACGGCGTCATGTGGGAGGACGCCCCACTGTCGAGCAGCCAACCATTTGTGTGTTCCTCGGTAGCCATAAACAGCATCTCGTCGTGCGTCGCAGCCTGCCTGCTGCGACAGTCTTTCTCCATGTGGCCCTTCTTGTTGCACTTGAAGCAGCGGCCCTTGAAGTTTCGCTTCTTGTCCTTCTTGTTGCTCATGTTGTGATGCTTCTTCTTGATAGTGTCTTGCGCCTTGAAAGCAGCCTCTGCCTTCCCCTTGTCACTGATCTTAGTGTAGGCCTTGAGCAGCTTCTCCTTGACCTCGATCAGACAAATATTATCCATGTTCTCCACGATTGAAACGATCATATCGTACTCGACAGGCAGGCTCCCCAGCAGTATCACCAGCTGCCGAGACTCGTCGATCGGCTCTCCCACCGACTCCAGCACCACTACAAGCTCGTCGAACTTGTCGATGTGAGCAGCCATGGTTGCGCCGCTTTCCATCTTGAACTCGTGCAGACGTCTTGTCACGATGACGCGGTTCTGCAGATTCTTTCGGTTATGGTACTCGCTGAGGGTATCCCACGCCTCCTTCGCTGTGCGGGCCAAACGGATCTTGGTCTGGTGCTCGATTTCGACTCCTTGAGCGATGATCGCCAACGCCTTTATATCGTCAGTCTTCCACTGCGCGTCCATCGCGCCTTCCTCCTTGACTTCTTCGATGTGAGCCCCGAGACCCTTCCGGTATAGGGTCATGCGCATGTTGAAGCTCCAGTGGAAGTAATTGTCTCCTCCCAGGAGGTCCTGCGGCTTCTTCATGGTTGCGGGGTCTTCTACGTTTGCTTGGTCTTCTACAGGCGAGAGCTTGGGCTCATAACCTGTTGGGCAGACAGTAGATTGAAGAGTGAGTTTATTAGCAGCAGAGTTAAACGAAAGATATGCATGCATATCGCTAGGGCTAGTTCGGTCTGCCTCCTACGTCTAGCTAGCGCGCGTGTGTCGGCGACCAATTAGATATAAGTGCGGATGCGGAGCGTGTGCCATCGCCCAATCAGTTCATTGTGGGTGCGGAGCGCGTGCCAGCGAGCAATCAGCTGGCACATTGCCACGCGCGGACTAAACGGACTAATCACCCACCAACAGTTGGTGGGTGCCGCAGACGGGCGGTCACAGATGAGATGGGCATTCCAACAACGCCTGCACCCCGAGAGCGTATAAAAAGCGGGGATAATTTTTAATGGAACGACAGGACCGACAGTCAAATATCATGCAAAATAAATCATTTATTAGAAATGGACTAAACCGCTTTAAAACATGGTCAGAGGGATAAAAAACTCGAGCCGTAACCATGATCACTCGCATAACAATGGCATTGAAAAAAAACACTCTGTTCCTAACTGAAGTAAAACACGTTGTCGCGATACTGAGCCGACGCCGAATTTGCCGGATCCTAAGAGCCGAATTTATTTTCGTGAGGTTGCCGTGCCCCACTTCATACCCCAGATAACGTAACGTTTCGTTTGATTGAACCACAGGGATGTCGTTCCAAACTGTACATGAGACAGTAGAAGTCAAAAAGAGGAATTTAGTTTTGTGTGGTTGCACGTGCAAACCAGAAACTTTGCCAAGAAGCCTCACAATTTGCATGGCCGTTGTGATTTGCCCTGCTCGTCTGAAGAAAATAGTAGAGTCATCGACGAAAGCCGAGAACTTATGTTCTCCCTGATTTCCAGCGTTACTTAATCGATTGCCATGAAGGAACGAAGATTGAGTGAGAGCGTGGGCCGAAGGTTTAGCAGCCAGTATAAACAGAAGTGGTTCTAACGGGCAACCCTGACGGATATAACGGTTTGGAAAGTTGCCGATTGACGAGAAATTCCGCAGTAGTACCTTCGTGTAACCTCTGTATTAAAGTAATAAAGGTCTCCGAAAATCCAAAGCGATAGAGTACTGTATATAAATATCGGCGATCCACGGTGTCATAAGCTTTAGCAAAATCGAGAAAAAGAATGCCAGGGCATGCTGTAGGATCTGAGTCCGTAAAATATTTGGATCATGTAGAATTGCCATCAACATTGCTACCGCCTTGTCCATCATACGCCCATCCCAAAACCTTGCTGCGTATCCCCAGTAAGTTTACCCAAAAAATATTGTAGTCGAAAAGCCATAATTTTGGCTAAAATTTTGTAACTGGATTGGAGAAGGGAGATTGGTCTATAGTCGAGAGCATTGGACGTCCAGAACCCGATTAAAAACCGCCGTTAAAATAGGGTTGAACGTTTCTGCAAAATCCTTATATAGGTCGTTACTCTGCCCGTCTGAGCCTGCGCTTCCTGCGTTCTAATCTATTAATCGCTTGTAGGACATCAGATTCCAAAATTGGCGCTACTAAATCAGCGTTTCCCGAGAGAGAAACTTTCCGATCCGACGGTGCGTGAAACAATTCGTGAAGATGCGAATCTAAACTCACCTCTGAAACTAACCTGAGCTCCTTGCATAGAATATTATCCCCAGGTAGAGAAAACCTGTCCGGGTTCGACATGTGCACCGGAAAGCTGGTTGGTCCATTGGTCTTGATGGTTGTGACCGATTGATCTCCATCACGTACCGAAGCACGTTTAAACAAACACCGAATATCAGAAGGTGATTTATATAGCCAGCTGCTCCTCCTGGCCTTTATATCATGGCCGAAATCAGTTGTTTTCGCGATGTAGCATTACTTCGAATACATCAGTTTAGTTGTCGTACTCGCCGCTTCCCTCGGCGAGCCGCTTTGTTCTTAATCGTGAATAGGATATCTTGATACTTATGGACCAACTTTATCGTATGTTTTAAACTCTTTATTCCACGACGAAAATGTTCCATTCAGAGATTTATCAAGCAAACGCTGAATACATAAGGTGATAGATCCGGGAAAGGACGGTAGGTATAGTTACACACGGAGAAGCTCGTGTATCTTGACGAAAAATCGTCAGTTGTGCATGGTCTAAAACACCGGGGGTTCCGATACTTCAAATCATTGAGACCAGGGAGCGATATCACACGAAATATATAACCGGTCTAGTCTATTAGCTTGGTTCCCCGCCAGTACGTAAAATGCTCGGTAGGATCTAGGTGAACCTCTAAAGTTGCGGGTCCAATCAAATTTCGTGCTTTTAACAAACCCAGCTTCTCAATTTGCCGGGTGAGATCCATACGTTCAGTCTTTTCCGAACGCTCACCACCCAACCTATCCAATTTAAGAAAAAAAATGTTCCGTTTCCTTGAGTCCCCAGACGGCGCATATATGCTCACTAAGATAATGAAATGCCATGTAGTCGAAATATATCTGTGTGTCCATCGGTCAAAATTCCACGTAGACACTGATTTGGCAATGTCAAGATGTACAAGAACAGCAACTCCTCCTCATTTTCCAGTATGAACACTCCAGTAAGATAACCTTTTACCTTTACCCTTCGCCCCCCCATACCCGCAACCATGATCCCGCGTGCTCGTCTGCTTCGGAGTGGGTTGTTACATGCCTTTCTTGGAGCAAGTAAATATGTACTGAGCTGTTATTAGAGAGGTGTCGCCAAGTCGAAAACCATTTCTGGACATCTTCCTTTTTAAAACCCCGTACATTTTGAGAAAATATACAAATTATTTATTCGTTAGCCTTGAACCTCTTGCTTTTGACCGGATTGTGATATACTATTTCATTGATCATTCGGCGCTTAGCATAAAAATCCATTGAAGCCAGCGTGAACTACTCATGAACGCCATGAGCAGACTCCACTCCGTTGCCCTTAAAAAACACTGTGACCCCTCACTATCAGCATCTTTTTGTTCAATGCCATCTTTATCCGTATCCAGGCCTGGTTTAATGTGATGGAGGTATTGATTGAACGCGACCCAAGCTTCAGGGGTACCCGTGTCAATCTTTTGGATACCGTTGGCATAAATATCGAATTTCATTTTCGCCTGAAAATGGCGGTGAAAGCAGAGCTACTATACTATCGTTAGGATGCACTTCGTCCCCCACCATAACCGCTATATGTTCGCTAAAAATATGAGCACATAACAAAGCGCTTGCCATTGAAGCAGTCATGGATGGTGAGCAGTACTTAATGAGTCTTGGATAGCATTCCGTTGTTGCGGTCCATGAGCAGCTAACATTCTTTGTTCCCATTAAGCAAACCATAAGACTGAGAGATTATCGACACCTGAACGCTTTCCTCTGACAATCATTGCGCACCAGCATTGATCCCGCCAACCCGAGGTCAGGGCAATTAGTACATCCGACGCCAGACTATCGAGTAAATATGCCACTCCCTCAAATGATTTGAAAAGATGTAAAAGTCTTGGTCCTTCGTGAAGTACAGCTTTTTTCTATACCCCACTCGGGTCATCAAATGCGGGAAATTGTAGTTTTGTGGCAGATTCCCTGTTAGATTCCATTCGTGCCGAGGCAATCTGCCATGATTCCCGAAGTGATGGTGTTATACTAATATCCGGTGGTCGGAGTATCCACCGATGAGGCTGTGGCCGGGTTAGATGTTAACCCCATCTGGATATTGAGGCTCCGGATTGTTTGATGAATCCCTCACACATTGTCGTTTGGCTCGATATTGTGTTCCATGGTCGTCATCCTTCATTTGTTGGGATGGAATATATTCTGAATTTTCTTCCTTGCGCTGAAATTCAACCCTAAAATAATATTTAATCTTCAATACTAGTGCTTTTTGTCTTACTTATTGAAGCTACGGTTTGGATAGTTCCTTGTGAGTGGAGCTGTCCTTTGACATCAAATTCCAATAGATAACAAACACAGTTAACGTATCTTTGGCACATAGAACGTGTTTTTTATGGGAATTGTATGCAAACCAACCGTGTATTTACGATTGTGTACTGTTATCGACGAAATCAGTATTTGCGCGGTCTCCACACCAATTCCCGCCAAAAGTTGGAAAGGGCGGGTCATTTGCAGACTTTGACCACAACAGTTCACAATCAATAGCAACTGAGCAACTACTCTAGCCTTGTCTAGCTCGCGTGATCGCCAAATGATCAGCACCCATGTGGCACTGATGCAGACGGAAGACGTGTGTCTGACTGAGCAACCAACCAGTGCGCTCGGTCCCGTTGGTTCACTCGAAAAAAGCTGTTTCTGTACTGAATCTTCATCATCCTCCTTTCTGTGCTCACCACCAACGATAGCACCAGCAGATTGCGTGCGAGCTGTGTTTTCAGGTGAAAGTTTGACGTTTGCCCAACCATGACGACGCGGATGTTCGCTTCCAGTGGGAGGACACTCGTCAAATATCATGCCTTTTTTATGTGCTGGTGTTGCCGCACCCAACAATATTTGAGAATGAGCTGCAGGAGTGGCATCCCATTGCAACATGTGAGAGGAGGGTTTATTCGGTCAATCACGCCACTTTGACTCTTCTTGAGTCGAGGCTGTGCATCATTATCAATTTCGTCAAGATTTACTTGTCGGCAAGTAATACCTAGCTGCACCTTGCCGCAATATTCACCCTTGGCGTTGCTCATTGAATACCATTTACTATCGGCCACCATTGCTGCTTCTTCTCGCTGTTTGGAGCGCTCAGTACCATCAGCAGCCATCAAATATTTCGCCACATTCACGGTTGCAAAGCCAAGTTGGTACTCCGCACCATTCTTTGAGTGGTCTTTCACGTCTACCACCAAAGAGCATGTGCCAATGACATCGCGGAATGGGAGCTCAAAGACTAAATTCCATACTGGGTGAGTCGGTACGTATGATTCATCGCCCATGTTGCGAGGAGTACCAGTGCTAAATGGGTCCACCGTTGGTGTTGAACTGTTGGATGAGGAAGCATGCCCAACACCCACAGCAGATGATGCCGCAAATGCGGCCGATCTTGCTACGGAGGTCATAAAGCTAAATTTTCGCGAGAGATTCGGCATCGAAATCCCACTGATAAGTGCTGAGGAGCCCACTAAAGCGAGCGAAGATAAACCTGAAGCGGTTGTATGAGAATAATACTTGGGTTTAGACTGCTCGCTGTACTGAAGCCGCACAGTAGTGCTCGGATCCTTGACCGTCCGCTTAACCGAAGTGCCTGCTTTCAATCCATGACCTTGCATAACTCGAACAAGTAGTACTCCTTCCAGACCGTGTTCAGCGTCGACTTCATTAAATTCTTGAGGAAGTTTTAGAGTCGTTGCTGCTCCAGGAACCTTAAAGACAGCACTAGCAGCGACAACGTCACCGTTGATCTCAAAGCGCGCAAGCCGTCCATCTGAATAGAATGTGAATTTATGTACCCAATTCTGGATAAATTTGCGGGCGTCACACGATTTTCAAGCTCCTCTTTACCTGATGCAACGGCTATGGAGCCTCGGGTCACGCAATGAAAATTACGACAGCAATTCCAGCGTCGGAATGGACTTCAGCACAATACTGCGTCATTCTCGACACGATACTAGCAACGGTGGCTGTACGGACGAAATGCTGGATTTAGCATCGAATGCGTCCTCATATAACGAAAACCGTAGGTACAAACCAAGTCACACGGTCTCAGCCGAGACGTGGGAGAAAGACATCACAGCTGTGGAGCAACAGAGCATGAGTCTACGCGCGGCTGCCAAGATGTACGGCGTACACTTCGCGGCCTCCGCCGGCGTGTAAAGAAGCGCGCACAGGGTGGCCTGGTCAATGGGAAGGACGGGTACTTCAACTCAAGCGACGAGGCTGGGATCATGCGCGTGGTAGTGGCTCACGCTGAATTGGGCGTGCTCATGACATTTGACGAGTTGATGCGACTAGTGGAAGCCGTTGCGCTGTGAAAGTTACCTGACATCTCGGTGGATTGTGCACGAAAACTATTGACGCGTTTTCAGTCACGTAACGCACAGTTGATTCGACACCTTATTAAAGATTGGCCACCTTCACTACCAACTTTGGTTCCTTCTTCGAATGAAAGTGCAAAACGCCAGTGCCAGCCCTACTTGGAGCATCCAGGGTTCAGCGTAAGCCAAAAGTTTAGCGGTATGAATGGAGCTAACTGTTCACCAGCGATGCAACCTTTTCGTCTGCTATCGAACACGTGCGAGTGACTATCGCAAAAGTCTTCGAGTAGAGTCACGTAGTCCCATTCTTGATGTTTATTGGAGATAGTTAAATGAGCCTGGAGATTCGAATTCAATACATGTAGTACAGCTGCTGCTGTTATCGTTGCAGTTCTAGCAGAACGAATGGCTTGGAATTCAGGACAACTAAAAATAGCTAGCATGGCAGACCAAATGTTTCGCATTCAGTCATTTCAGTCATACAATTCGGATAGGCACATGTTACCAACAGTCACTCACAATATGCGGGATTATGCTATCACCACACATTTGGCCAGTCTTCTACCGGATTTGTAAGTCTTCCATTAGGCTACGAATCAAAGTGTCCTGTGATTGCCTAACTGTTTTTGTTATCTAATGATCTATAGCGGCATGACAAATATAAAACAATGAAAACATGGTTGAAGCAAAGGTCGTTTTTTACTAGCCTTAAAACCCATTATCTAATTTCCCGATGAGAAATTTTCGAAGCTTGACGGCAGCCGCCGTGAATTGTTTGGTTCACAACCGCTTGTGTGGGGTGTGGGGTATTTTTTCCGTGATTTCAGTGTTTAGTTTCAGATATTATCGGATACCGGATGAGCGACCAAGTTGCAGGGAGGTTACAAAACTACAAGAAGTCACCCAAGACGCAGGGCGTCAACCGCAAGGCGGTTACATATATGGTGGGTTGCAGGGCAACCAGATGCAGGGCATCCAGACGCAGGGCGTCTACCGCAGGGCGGTTATGAAGTTAAAGGCAACTTCAACTTCAACATGTATATTTAGATATTTGTATATGCATATTATATTCATGTCTAACTAATATAAAGTAGGGCGTGCAAGGTGAGGTGTCAGTTGATATTCTCACAGGTGAAGCGCAGGGCGCTATCCACCTCACCTTGAGTCCCCGGGGCCATTCAGGCCGACCGTACGGGGTTAATCTTTCACTTTCCATACGAAATAAACTGGTAGAAGTCATAGTTATAAGCAGTAACTCTGCTTTACTATTAGTGTACTTTACTATTACTACAAGTATATTAAGTCTTAACATTGAAGTCACTAAAGTGACATGGACACAGAGTGACAAAAACAACAGGTTTGAGCCCATTAACCAGTGTGCTGATTGGTAGAACGCGGATCAGAACGAACCAGAGAAAACTGGAGAAGAAAAGAGAAAAGGAACATAACTGGATCCACCCATTTGACATAGTCGCTTTTCGAAAACAAAGAAAGTGGTCGCAAGAGAGGACGAAACGTATCTACAGCCTACGCCAAGTATCAGCTACTCAACCCGCTGAAGAGACGAACAAATGGTCATAAGGATACAAGCCGTGATATTCGCGTACCGGAGTTGACGGGAGCCGATGATTGCGCGATTTGGAAACTCAAGATAAGGGCGAAATTTGCCGCGCAAGGGATGTTAGCGCTTGTCGAAGGCCGAGAGAGGTTTGAAGACATGCGAAACAATAATGCTGAGCGATGCTGAGACATACGCATCAAGAAGGCGCATTTGTTTCTTGTGGACTCACTAAGCGCGAATCTCGCATTAAGGCTGAACAATGCGATCGAGACAGGACAGGCGCATTTGCTATATAATGCAATAACCTAGAACCGGTTGAAGTGTATATCGAAGGTCACGTGGAGTTGGACTCCACAACAAAGCATGTACAAGACACGGATATACGACTTACAAGAAAAAGGAGGCCTAATTCGAAGTACAAGGACTTTGTGCAAGTGTATCATGTGACATCCAAGAGGGCAAGGAAGCAGAAGCTAGCGCAGGGCGCATATGAGGACTATGTGGCACAGCCAAAAGACAAGCTTCTTGCAGATGAAATCAGGGTACCACAGACCTACAAGCAGGCTATTGCTGATGAGCAGTACGCAGACTACTGGCTAGCTGCTATGCATGAAGAGATGGCATCATTGAAGAAACATGATGTGTGGATATTAGTACCGCGAAGGACGAAGTGCAAGGACCACAATGTTATCACGAACCGATGGGTGTATGCACTGAAGAAGGACGAGCAGGGCTACGTGAAACGGTTTAAAGCACGGCTAGTGGTGCATGGATTCAAGCAAGTCTATGGCATAAATTATTACGAGACATATGCACCAGTGATCAGATTCGACACTATTCGAGCGGCACTATACTTTGCGCTACAGCGAAGATGGGTGGTACTACAATATGATGTGAAAACAGCCTTCTTACATGGAGACTTACAGGAAGAAGTTCTCATGGAACAGCCGAGTGGCTTTGAAGACAACAAACAAGACTATGTGTGCAAGTTAGTCAAGGCTCTCTATGGAATAAAGCAACCTCCTAACGTATGGAATTGCAAGCTACATGATTGACTACGACGTCTACACTTTGTTCGAGTCGAGTGCGATTAGGGCCTGTACGCCCGATTCCAAGAGGGGGAGATTGATATGCTGCTCACTGTATACGTGGATGATCTATTGCTCATGGGAAATGAAGCTGATTGTGATCAAGCAAGGACACAACTCAAGAAGTGTTTGAACTGGTAGAGCTTGGACCAGTCAAGTATCTATTGGGTGTCGAGGTGACGATAGACCGACATGCCAAGACCATATTCTTCAGTCAAGAAGCATACGTTGTGGAAATATTAAAGCGGTTCCATCTATCGACATGTAACCCAGCACCAACACCTGAAGCGGCGACGTATACCGTCACTAATAAGGAAGATACTCGTGAACAACCATACCGAGAGGCAGTTGGAGCACTGCAGTACTTGGTACCGGGCTCACGGCCGGACATTGCGCATGCTGTGAGAAGGTTGGGGCAATATTTAAGCAACCATACGGCAGAGCATTATGCACAAGCGAAACGAGTGTTCAGATACCTACAAGGAACCAAGGACTTTGGATTGCTGATGGTGATACGACAAGGACCTGTAGAAGCAGTTGAATTAACTGTCTACACGGATACAGACTATGCAAACGATAAAGAAGATCGAAGAAGCATCAGCGGCTACGTAACAATGATGGATGGAGCTGTGATCGGCTATGGATCACGCAAACAAGGAATCAATGCACTAAGCACCATGGAAGCTGAATACTATGCGATGCATGAAGGTGTAAGGGACTTGCAGTGGGTACACAAGTTATGCAAGGAGTTAAAGGTCAAGACACAAACACCGAAGATATATTGCGACAACATGGCAGCCATATATCTCACGAAGAAGCCTGGTAAACATCATCACGTCAAGCACATTGAGAACAAGTATCATTACATGATGACATTGATACAGGAAGAAAGGCTTAAGACGGAACATGTGCCGATAAACAATCAAGTAGCAGATATATTGACCAAGGCACTAGAGCGTGTAAAGTTTACGCGTTTCCGAACGATGTTAGGCGTCGTGCCACGCAGGGCGAAGGCAGACGACCAGTTTCAAGGCAATCTACTTGAAGCAATTAAAGGAGGTGTTCACTTGTAGGCTTTTCCATAGTAAAATCCACAAAGTAACGTAGGCGAGATAGTTGTGTGGTGAAGCGATCGGAAAATATTGGGACTGAAGTGGACCACACATGGCCGTTGATTGGTGACGATAGACCACCCATCAACATATGACGGTTGATGGGTGGGAAAAGGTCGATCACGATTAAGAAGAAAAGGTGGTGGCCAGCGGATATTTACGACGTGGAAGAATCAGTCAAGTATGGTCTTTAAGCCCAGTCCCAGGCACTGGCGGAATGATGGAGATCACGATCACGATGGTTGTCACAATCACTAAGTGGAGTTCTCGTGGATGTAATAAGAAATAGTGACTGTCGACATGACATACCAAGGGCAGGTAACCAGCCGATCTCTGAATGGTATAGTGGTTGAATCTGGTTATGATACGAAGTTACGGCCTGATCGGCCTGTCATGCCCGAAGAGTGAAGATCAAATGATGAATGAAGATCGGGCAGGTAGATTAACAGGTTGCATGAGTGATGTGAACCTTTGGTTGGTCCGAAGATGACGTGGTAAGGCCTGATCAGCCGAGATCGGTGTTGTATGGTTATCCTGACAAGGTATAAAGATCGGAAGTGTGGTTTGGAAGATGAATTGAGTCGCGATGATGATGACCCAGAGCGTTCCCGAGGTGATCAAGGGCTGATCAGCCTGATCACCACCTGATCACCCGGTCGATCACTATGTCGATCGTGATCAGGGTCGATCAGCCTCTGATCAGCGTTGATATGCAAGGGCAAGTGAGTTCTCGGTTTGGTCGGACTATATATGAAGTGAACAAGTGCTGAAGAGCAGGCCTCAAGTGGTTTCAAGGTCGTTTGTTGAAGATCAGGATGGGTTGAAGATCTTCTGAAGAGTCGGGTCATGATCAGGGCAGAATCGGTACAGGTCAGCTTGAAGGTGCAGCCAGGATGGGCAAGAGAGTGTTACGCAACCGTGCGACGAAGTAAATAGGTTCGAAGTAAAGGTCAGGCATGAGTTGAGGTATGGTACACAGGTATAGGACATTGCATATATAATAACAGGTTTAGATTTTCCCCCTAAAGCAAAGAGTCGCTCCGCCACGTGTGCGGTCATTGGGAGCACAGGGTTGATTAGTCCCCTCTTGCTCAACTATTTCCCGGTTAAGACGCGCTTAGACGCATTTTGGCTTACCGGAAGGCCCCCGACGGGTTTGTTTTAGGTGATCTAACCTCACCCGCAACGCGCACGTGTTTGAAACACGTTAATAATATTGGTAAAGGTTTTGTGGAGATAACGTTTGTGGATTACTGTGGAAGATCGTGGATTGATCGCATTTTCTTGGTTTCGTTATATCTCTCTCTCATTGGCTGGCCTGATCAGACGAACTTTCCTGATCAGTGCCTAGATACTGAATAAGTGTCGACCCCAACCCGTTCTCCGGTGAAGATTTCCACCCGAGGACACCCCCCGTCTCGAGAAGGTCAAACCCTCCGACCTGATCAAGATCATCCTTTTCGTCACCGAGTCCACCTAAGTGAGTGTAATCAGCCCCGATCGACGGGTACACAAGGTGAGATGAAGTTAAACATAGATCCTGACGAGCATGAAGACCGGCCAGATGACCGGGAGGATCAGATCAGTCACCACAATGGTGATTCATCTGATTCCGATGCTGATCAGGATCGACGGAGTACCCCCTCCGATAGTTGGTCGTCCGGGCCAGTGGGTATCCGGATTCCACCCACGACTTCGGTCATGGATTTGGAAATCGGCTCCACCACAATGGTGCGCGTGCCCGGATCACTTGGTGACTCAGGATATCACCGTGATTCCTTTGATGATGAAAAAGATGTGAAAATCAAAGTGGAGGAAACTTTTTCGGGTGTATTGGAGGAAGGCGTATCGCCTCCGATGCTGTCCATTTCTAAAGGAAGCGATGATCGACCTGGTTTGGTGGAGTGCCAGGTCGAGATTAAAGATGAAATAACTCCCCACATGGCCCCGATCGGGGCCGATCTGGGTTATAGTAAAGTTGACTATAACCCAGGAAAGGATCGAGGTGTTAACCTTGATCCTATGCATAAGAAGAAAATGGAAAAAGACAGAAAAAATATGGGGGCGGATCATTGCGATCCACCTAAAAAATATGTGAAACCTAAACCGAAGATCTTCGAGGAAGACGAAGAGAAGATCGAACCAGCCGAGAAGACCACTGTCCAAGATGTGGAACGACTGTTCTATCTTCGAGAGTTTCACAAGTTCCTGGTTACCAACCCAGTGATGAAGATCATCAAGCCTAAGATCATCGGGAAGCTGGAAGGTCGAGCGACCCGGCCGGTGATCACAGGCAGTCAACTTGATCTGATCAGGAACCTCTTGGCGCAGATCGACGAGGTTGGCTTCACTACTGGTGCCTTCGACGCGAATATGCTATTCGATCTGGATCAAGAGACGATCAGAGAATCTATGATCACCCTGTATGATCATCTTGCCTCGTTACTAGGGGCGAACCCAGTGGTTCAGTCGCCGATCGCGGATCCTTCGCACCGATCACAGTTGGTGGAGTATCCTATGGATATCGAGTCGATCTATCAATCGTCATCACAATCTGGAGCGGCATCCACCGACTCCTCGGTTGGGATCACACGTATGACGTTGGGCCCGAAAGGGATCCAGCAGATCGACCCCAAGACCGAGTCGCAGAACAGGAAGAGAAAGCCTGAACCTGGTAGAGTCGGATCGGATGATAGTTTTGAAGATGCTCAGGAAGTGCCACAGGCCAATCCGACCTCCAACACTGGTCATACCAACATGCCGGAGGTCCCAGAGCAATTAAAAGCCATGTTCGCGACAATGATGAACCGATTTGCGGGTGATCAATGTGGATTGCCTCAGTATACACCTGGACAAGGACAACCATGGCGATCGGCACCGAATATGAATCAGTCCGCCGAGAAATCGGTCAAGAGACCCGTGGATGTGGAGATGGAATCAGTCCGATCAGCCGGAATCGTCCGTTCGATATGCCAGGCCGATCACCAGGACCGATTTCACTGATCACCCCCACGGAGTGATGTGGACATGGAGTCAGAGGGCGAGATCAGCCAACATTTCGATCCAGATGATCTGGACATCGAGATGCCTCGTAGAGCGAATATGGCCTCCGCGCAGGCATTTGACAGTGAATCAGGAACGATCACCCGAGTGCGAATGTCTGCGATCTCGGAATTGAAGGATTTCACCGGCAAAGATATGGATGACGATCAGGCCAGAGGTTGGTTAAGCCGGACTAAGTCAGCTTTTCTGAGGGACAAGACACCGGAAGCTGAAAGATGCCTGATCTTCGCTGATCTAATGAAAGGTCCGGCCAAGAACTGGCTTAAACAGCTGAGTCGAGAAGTGCGTCTGAAGTGGCCTCGTTTGTGTGAAGAGTTTGAAGAACAATATTGCAATTCGGGGGTGTCTGTCGCTAGACAGTACTACCACATGAAGAAAAGATCCGACGAGACGCCGATCGAGTACTTACATCGGTTGAATGTTGCTGGTCTACGCGCGAAAATGCCGATCAAGGACCCACGACACCCGGACATAGCCCGTGAACATGTCGAACACTTCATTGGGACTCTGGATAATCGCGATCTGGCTGATCAGCTAACCCTGCTCCGTATAAAGGACTCAGAACAACTGGAACTGACTCTAAGGACGTTGCAACGGGCCAAGAGTCGACAGCCCAAGGTCGAGGTAGGATCGAACCGGTACCGGTCCAAGCCACACCCTGATCAGGGCAAGATACCGGCAGCCCGACCAGCCAGAGCGATTCGAATGATCGCGAAGGAGTCAGACAGTTCAAGTTCTGAAGAAGAAAGTGGACAGTCGAGTCTGAGTTCGGACGAGGAACAGTACCGTCATGTATTTACGACGGAACCAATGTATCGCCCGAGATCATCGACTAATGGCGTGGACGGACGGAAACCTGGTGGTATTCAACCTGATCAGGACCGATCTCGTAAGAAATGTGTGCATTGTGGGTCGACCAAACATGGAGATCGTGATTGTTGGAAAAGAATTACGTGTGGAAAATGTGATCGTAAAGGTCACCCTTCTGATCACTGTTTTTTCGTGTGCAAGACCTGTGGGAAGCTTCATGACGCCGGCGCCTGCCCGATCGAAGAATTCTTTAATCTGATGCGCAAGTGGTATGTGCCGACTAAACATGCTGGTATGCTCCCACCAGATGTTGAGAAGATGTTAAACTAGATCGCTCGCCAGGTTGGAATCTGGTTCGAGCCGAGCGATCTATGTTCTGCATTTATGCATATGTCGGTAGCGGAGATAAGTTTGAGGAAAAGAAGATAACCGACAATACATGTTCTAATTCAAATTGCATCGATCGGTGTCCGATCTACAGTCTCAGAGTGGATGAATATTCCCGATCGGACGTGATCATGGAGTTGGATCTACTGCCCGGTGAATCCCGTGGATACTGGAAGTATCACTCTCCCGACAAGTGGTTTAAACAGGCTAAAGCTAATGGAAAGGTCAACAATGAGAAAGCCACTATTTTATTTGACTCTGGGGCGGAAGTCTCGATCATCGACTCCGCCTTTGCTCGTAAGGTGGGATGTCGTATAGACAGTACCCAGAGGCAAGAATGTGTTGGGATCGGCGAGAGTTCATATATGACGGAAGGACGATCACGTGTGAAGATCACCCTGGCAGGATCCCTGGTCTATTATTTTAATGCTTGGGTTGGCCGGCTAGCCGGTCAAGACGCGATATTGGGGATGGATTTTATGGTACCCGCCGGTATACGACTTGACCTATCTCATGGAACCCTGACTCTGCCGGATGAAGTGCAGATTCAGTTATCTGGCCGACGACCTTTGTATGGTACTCATGTACGGATGTTAAAGATGGGTCAGTACGAGAACATTGGGGTGTCCCGATCAGTCGATGTCATGATTCGGTCGAGTGATCGGCAACAGAAATTGTGGCTGACCCGTGGCGAACGTTGGGTACCAACGTTCGTTAAAGGTATCGGCCGATCAAGCTACATCAGAGTCACAAATATATCCGATCAGCCGCTGATCATCCACGAAGACATGATCTTAGGGATGTGGTTACCTGAAGGGAAAGTACCCCGACAGATCGGATATGTTTCAGTGGGATCACGAAGATATATTGAATGGCAGAATCTGGCTTATCAAGCCACCACGGACATGATCAGTGACGAAGACTTAGTGGATGAAGATACCTCACCTATGGTCGAGAAGCCGGAGTATTCTACGCCGACCAAGCTGCTGATCAGGAGGCCATCGATCGAAGCGACAGGGGAAGGCCGGGCCAAAGAAGGTCCACAGATATTGAGTATAATTAGGCCCGGCTCACCGAAAACAACGGACCCAGTTAGCGGAAAAGACAATGAAGAGTCCAAGCACGATCATGAGGAAGAAAAGGAGGATGAACCAGCTGAATTCATTACAGAGGAGGGTGAATCCGAAGTAAACCATCAGTCGAGTGACGCACAAGGGGCGATCCAAGGTGATGCCGATCAGAAAAAGGTAGATCAGGTGGACGAGCAAGTGTGTATACACGAAGGCGGCGATCAGTATATTGAAGGTATCGAGAAGCAGATGGCTGTGTTACCTGAAGTATCGCCAAATATGCCAGAAGTCACCATGGAAGATTTACAAGTCGGTGATCCCGAGGTGAATACGCCCGAGCAGATCGATCAGCTAAAGAAGATCATCTGGAAGAGGCGTCACTTACTGATGGGGAAAGGTAACGCCCTACCCCCAGCCGCATTCGGAGCTGTTTGTGATATAGACGTGGGAAATGCGAGGCCGATCGCTCAGCGTTGTCGTAAAGTTGCACCTCAATACCGGGAAAAGTTATCCGATTTGATCAAGGGTTTGCTGAGTACAAAGATCATCCGACCATCAACATCGCAGTGGGCATCACCGATCGTGATTGTGATTAAGAAGAATGGGGTCGATATTCGATTGTGTATCGACTACAGAATGGTGAATCGCCTCACGAAGTTGATGGTCTACCCGATGCCCCTGATCAATGACTTATTAGAAGATCTGGATAAAGTTTTATGGTTTTGTTCGTTGGATATGGCTAGTGGTTTCTGGGTGGTTTCGATGACTGATCGCGCTCGAGAGATCTCGGCTTTCGTTACACCTTTTGGGCTTTTTGAATGGAATCGGATGCCGTTTGGATTAAAGAATGCCCCACAGATCTACCAGAGGCTGATCGACAATGCTCTCTATGGGTATTTCCAGATCAGTGCTGATCGGGAAGCCACTGATCTACATGATGTGTTTACGGAAGGTGAGCCAGACCAAGATCAGGGCCGATCAGTATTGGGAAGGCGATCATACATAGATGATATCTTGGTCACGGCAACATCCTGGGATATGCTATGCGATAAGGTCGAACGACTCCTAGACACCTGCGAGCGCTGGAATTTGTCGATCAGTGTGGTCAAGAGTTTCTGGGGTCAACCCAAGGTCGCTTACCTCGGCCATAACGTATCGATCCAAGGCTTGGAAGCAAATCCGAAAGATCTAGCCGCTCTCAGCAACTTACCTTTCCCCCGATCGTTGAAGGCCATGCAATCCTTCCTCGGATCATTGAATTATTATAGCAGATTTATCGAGGACTTCTCGATCTACGCCGCTATACTTTATGAATTGAAGGAAGTTGATTATCATGGCCTGAGAGAACGTGATCGGATGGGAGGATCACCAATTGAGACTGATCACGAGGTTGAAGCTACTGAAACGGATCTCGAGATTGGATCACTAACCGATCGAACTGTGCCAGGGTCAGAAGATCACATGAATCGCGCTATGGTAGCCTTCAGTATGTTAAAGGCGAAGATGATCTCGACGCCGATACTGAAACACTTCGATCCGGAGAAGATTCCCGTGGTGATCTTATATGCCAGTAAATGGGCAATATCGGCCGCACTGGTCCAAGATCACGATGGAGTTTATTGCCCGGTGACGTTCACAAGCCGAACATTAAAACCGAATGAAGTTAACTATGGCATTGTGGATAAGGAAGTGCTAGCGTTATTACGTGTGTTGGATGTTTGCTATTCTATGCTGGTAACTAGATCAATTAAGGTATTATCCAAGCGATCTAGTCTGGCGTGGTTACTATCCGCGAATGGTTTAGACGGAAGACTGGGGCGATGGGCAGCGGTGTTATCTCAGTGGACTTTGGAGATCATTAAGTGCACCAAGGGCGAAGAAGAAATTCTTGGGACGCTGGCAGCCAGCATCACGCCCCGATCAGAAGTCGATGAAGCCCTGATCGAGGTCGCTCCTCGGAAGCAACCACGTGAATCGATCACTATACCCCCACCGATCGTCGGCTCGGAAGAAGATCTGATCGTTGTGAGTTTCGACGGATCAGCGAGTGTGAAGAAAGGTGTAGGGGCGTATAGCGCGTTGCTATGGAAACTGCCAGAGTGGACTGTTATATCAGCCGGTTCAGATTATACTCCAGGTATCACGGTCAATGAGGCTGAATATCGTGGTCTGCTGCTAGGTTTGGATCTCTTGCGAGAGCAAAAGATTGGAAGAGTAATTATATGCGGAGATTCAAACCTGGTGATTCGGCAGATCACTGGAGAGATCGACTGTAAAGCACCGCGTTTGAAACTACTGAATGATCGCGTTATGAAAGCTTTACGTGGGTGGCCAAGACATGATCTTTTGCATGTGAAACGTGATTGGAATCGGAGTGCAGATCACTTAGCAACTATGGCTATGCGTGATCAGGCCGGATCGATAGTCACTGATCAAGCGCTGTTGGAAGAACTGGTGGAGATCAATAGGCTGCCGGAGCTGATCCGTGTGGAAAATGAAAAGGAAGCAGCCCAGATCTTGATTACGACGAGATCACGAACCAGATCACCACCCAACAGATCACCCTCTCGAGAAAGCCTGACAGAGGAAATAGTACAAGAGATGCGGATCGAAAGAATTCTCAAGGCTCAAGACGAGGAAAAATGGATCGGTGACTTGAAGGCGTTTCTAAAGGGTGATCTGGAGAAGCTGAGCCAGAGTGAGGCAAAAGATTGTGCCAAGATCGCGTATAACTACGAGATCGACGAAAATGATCTGTTGTTTTACTATGTACAAGCTGATCAGGCCGATGCGGATTTGGACCGATCGGCAAGACTCGTGATCCCGGAGACTCTACAAGCTGATATCTTACACCATTATCATGTTAGTTTGGAGGGTGGCCACCAGGGCGTAGGACGAACGTACCACAGGATCCGTAAACATTTCCATTGGAGAGGATTATATCGAAGTATACAAAAGTTTGTTGGGACATGTACGGATTGCGAAACTGGAAAAGGTATGCCAAATATCCGGGGGAGATCACCTGGAAATATCCAGGCGACCTACCCTTTCCAAGTGATCGCGATGGATCACATACCGTCCCTCCCAAAATCGTTCAAGGGCAATACCGAGTTGCTGATCTGGACTGATCTGTTCACGGGATTGGTGATCGCGAAAGCAGGATCTACACGAACGGCTCAACAAGTCGCTTGCAGTTACGAAGAATGTGTGTTTCGACGGTTTGGAGCCAGTGAAGTGATCAGGCATGATCGTGAACCAGGTTTTATGGCCGAAGTGTTCCGATCTTTTAATCAGATGCTTGGCCAGAAACAGAGCGCGACCATGGCGTACCGTCCACAGGCGAATGGTAAAGCCGAGCGGATGGTACAAACGTTGACCAGGGCTATCAAGATGTATGTCGCAGACTCCGCGCAACAAGATTGGGATGAATATGCGGAGAGACTGGTGTTTGCATTAAATTCCTCGTTTGATCGGATCAGGGGAGATACCCCATTCTATCTGGCATATGGTTGGGACCCCCGATCTACCATCGAGTCGGTGATCCCTGTTGGGTGCACACGAGGTCGAGATCGCGAAGCTCGTCGATGGCGTATGGGACTCCAACGTCACTACCAACATGCGCGGGAACAAGTCAACGAACGATTACGAAGGGCCATCCAAGAAAGAGCTGATCGGAACAATGATCAGGCCGATTCGCATAACATCGAGCCAGGATCAAGAGTTTGGCTTTACTTGGATCGCGTGAAAGAAGGATATGCCAAGAAGCTAGCACATCTGTGGCATGGACCGTTCCGTATAGCCGAACTAATCGGTGATCATGCCGCTCGGCTGATTACCGCGGGTACTGATTATGGAATTTTCCCGATTGTTCACTTGTCGAAGTTAAAACTGGTCCGAGAATACCCTGATCGGCCTAAAACTAGGTTGTCATGTGACGATCAGGCAAGGTTCGATTTTGACGAGGCTCTCTTACCCGAAGATAGTTGGGAAAGAACGTTAGACCCGAACGAATTCGAGGTGGAGAAAGTTTTGGATACCCGATCAGGCAAGAAGACCCGTTTTGGCCGAACCCACCGTGAATATTTGGTTCGTTGGAAGGGTTATGACGATCCCGAATGGATAGATGAGCGTGATCTGAACTGTGGAGCGTTACTGAGGGAATTCGAACATGATCGGGTGAGAAGGAATCGATTTGAAGTGATGCAAACCCACGAAGAGGGTAACCAGGAATCTCAATAACCTGGGTTGACACATTGTGACTGATCAGCAAATATGATGATCGGGCAAGTGGAGATCAGGGCGGTTGGACTGGTTCGGAAGAAACGGATGCATATACATATATATATTACTCAAGAATTATACCTGTACGCATGAGAGTGATCGACCTACAAGATGGAAGTGATAGTGAGACATGTACAAGATTTACGAAAGTGGAACGAGAAGATCATCAAGAAATGTCGTGATATATTAAGTGATTATGGAGAACGGAATAAAAGTTGGTTATCACGACGATCATGGACCATATTTAGTACGCAGGCGAGAGATCTTGTACCCTGGATGATCCATGGGACTCGATCGGAACTGGTTTCGCCAAGGCTCATGCTGATCGGTCCAGAGCAAGCAATCACGCAGTGTGGCGACTGGAGTTATGTGTCCATAACCGGGATACCAATCCCCGCCGTCAGCCTTGAGTCCTCGCGATCCCGCTCGACGAACAGTTAAATGCAGGACGCCAGGGAACAGGAAAACGTCCAGATCACACTCGCCGTGCCGAATTCCGTCGACGACATAGTCGCAGATCGTAGCCCAAGCAGCTCCGGCTTTGGTGCGACGACGCTTGCGAGCATGATGGTAATGCTCGATCCACGCGTCCTTGCGCATCGCCGTCGTGATCGGGAAATGGTGAGTCGCCTCCCATATCGCTTGCACGTGCTCTTGGTAATATAAAGCCAAGCGCCCCTGTAGCTCGACAAACCAAGGGCGATCAGGGAACGTCAGCCCGGGCATGGGTGTCAGGAGGGCATCCCAGGGTGCCGAATCGATCATAAGTTCGATAGCACTTCTGGTCAGCAACCTTGGTTGCCACTGCTTGTCCTTGGGTGCCGGCGATCTGATCGGGAAGATCCAGCCTGGCGGGCGGGACCACAAGCGAGGGACGCTTTTCTGCCGCACTTCGAGAACCCGAGGCGTCAGATCCCAGACCTGATCACCACTCCAAGGTTTCCGTGTGGCCATGTGAGCGGGAGTCGGCTTCCCCTGCATAACGACATACAGATCCATGAACGGTTGGTTCGGATCGTAGCTGTAGTCGTTTTCTTTGATCGACGATCGATCTGCAGGAATGAAGACGCCCGTAAAATTGGGTGGCGGAGCGATCACTGCCCCAGTGGTCGTCGGAGGAATGTCAGGATCAGCTTGAGCCGGTGGTTCCTCCTCGAAATCATCGTCATCGTCGTCATCTGACTCCAGTAAAGTGACGGCCTGAGCCAGCGAATTCACCCCGGAATAACTTGGTGCTGGCGTACGGCGATCAGTGCTGCGCGATCGAGCCAGAACAGACAACGTCCTCTCGTCCAGATCGGTTGATTCGTCATCCGATTCGACCATAAGACGTGATCGCTTGGCGAGACTCATCCTTTGCTTCGACGAGCTGGTCTGCTTACGCTTCCCAGAACTCGAGGCCGAAGGCGCTGGTCTTGGAGTCGCCGGTGGACGAGATTGAGATGACGCGGGAGCTTGTGAAGTGCTGATCACGGGCTGATCAGCACTACGAACAGGCAAGGAAGCGACGGAGGACGCGGGCGAAGGCGGGGCAAACGCAGGAGACTGCGGCGGTGTGCCAGATGGAGTGAACGAGCTGATCAGGCCGGGAAGCCGTTGCAAGGCCGTCCGGACTGATCCTGAATCTGGTTTGGTCCACCTATCCATGGTTTGCACCGCGAGACTTTTCAGGTCAGCGTTATGCTGAAGCCAGGCGTGATCATCAAGCTCTAGGGCTTCAAGTTTAACCCGAGCAAGATTGAGTCCGTGCCGGCAATCTTCAGCCACTTTCCGACTCTCGCACAACCTCTTCTGTACATCGGTACGGCCGAAGCGAGAATCAGAAAGTTGTTTGGCCAAGAGCTGGACCTGTTCATCCGAGTAGCGAGCCTCGATCTCCCGACGTTCTACGTCCTCAGCAGTGCGGATCTTGTCACACAGCAGCTGATCACGGTGGAGACGGTGATCATCGATGCGTTGCAGATGATCTACCATCTCGACCATCGAATCCTTCATCGCCTCAATGCGTTTATCTGGAAACAAACACGGAGAGTCAAAAACGGATTACAAAAGGAGTGAACGAGATGAACGTACCCTGATCACGGATGGTGATAGCCATCGAGTCGATCAGCGACTGTAAGGCCATGGTCCAAAACGTTTTATTCTCATTCTCAAATCTGATATGTTCCACTCCAAATAAAGGGCACTTTTGGACCACGAAACCATTTTCATTCTATGCGACAGTCATGCGGCTCGTACAGTTATGTCAATTCAGGGTGCGTGTTTACTCTAACATAATTTTAGAGAATTTTTTGTACGGCTTTTATAATGACATGGATTAAAACAGCTTTGTGTAATTATGCAGCTGACTGTGCCATTCACTGCTTAGGTGCAAAGAAGTCTTGTATACTTCTTTGGTGAAACTCCTTCATCATTGCCTCGCTCTAAGACTCGATGCATCTTGTTCTGCGTATCTGGGCCGTTAACGGCATCCTAAAACGAGCTAAATATCCTAAGAAGCCAAGATAGAAACAACACACGATTCCTAACGTGACAAGCCCAATCACCCCGAGAGCTATAGGTCTCAGGTTTGTAAAGATCAGGATCAAGTTGAGGGCGCACACGAGGCCGCCCAACACCCAGCCAATAGTTTACTGTTCGCAAAGTCTCCCATTATAGCGCTTGAGCTTGTAAAGACCGCAACGGAAGTAGTGCAAAGGGTAGCTGGATAGACTGCAAGACATTACGCAACTCGTCCATATGGTCAGTTCCTCTCGGATTCTCCTGGCTCAGGATTGCGACCGTCATGACAGGAAGCAAGGACACACATCGTGTCAGTGCTACCCGTTTCCATGGCGAAAGGTGCAGTCGCAGGAATCCCTCCATGACAAATTGCCCCGCATACGTTCCCGTCATGGTGGAGCTTTGGCCAGCTGCCAACAGACCAATTGTCCAGACAATGTCGGCATAATGTCCCAGCATGCCACTGATAGCTCCCCCAGCTTGCGATAACCCGATTTCCTGGCACATTTCTTCACCCCCGCTAGCAAGGTGGCAGCGACCATATGTCTCGCCCTGGGCGATCGCTCCCGGAACGCACGCTGTATTCACTTGATGCGTTTCATAAGAAACTGTGCAATCGAATGAAAAGAAACCTTTGGCAAAAACTGCTAGCACTGCGAGATTGATCAAGAACGAGAACAAGAGAGCGAGACCAGACTCGATGGCAAAGTACTTGTTAGCTTCGCGTATCTTGGCTCGATCGTGTCGATTCACTTGTTTGGTCTGCACGAGCGCGGAGTGCAAGAAGAGATTGTGTGGCATAAACACCGCACCAACAATGCCGACCGCCTGGGTCACGGCGTACCGATCAATACGAGGCACAAACCCATGCAGAATATCCACGGATGCCACATCCCCACAAATCAAATTCGCGCAAAAGCAGACTACCATTACGACGATTAAGGCAACGAAAAAGGATTCAAGCTTCTGGATCCCGTACCGATGAAGCAGCAAGAATGTAAACGTGTCAAAGCCTGTGATCAGACACCCAACCCACAGTGGGAATCCAAAAAGAACTTGAAACGCAATGGACGACCCCAAGACTTCTTGCACATCGCTACCAATAATGGCAATTTCCGTCATGCACCACAATATCAGCGATGCCCACCGTGGATAGACTGCCGTGCACACTTGGGCCAAATGGTTCCCCGTCACGACCCCAAGTCGTATGGCGAGCACTTGCAGATAGAATTCCATCGTTGTGGCACTAAACAATACCCAAGTAAGCTGATACCCTGCGTAAGCTCCAGCTTGCAAATCGCTCTCCAAGTTTCCTGGGTCAACGTATGCGATGCTCATCAACCATCCCGGTCCAGCATACGTCCATAACAACCACCAGCTGCCAGAACAGACAACAGGACTATTATGTCAAACTGCCTAGTGTGGGGTCAATCGTATGGACATCATAACATACCTGAAGCCTCGTGTCCGGGATTCCTTACCAGCGGCTTGGCTCTCTCCACCTGTCTGGTCGTGACTCTTCTCCACTGTGTCATAATGAACTACATCGTTCTCAGCGTTTCCAAACAGCGGATCAAGTTCTGTCACTTCAGTCTAGCACGCGGTACTATTTTCATTGTTACATATACCGGAACTATCAATTTGCGGCATTGTTGTCCATCTTGATTGCGCAAATATGTGTGACGGACACAAAATACAATACTTGAGAATCGTTTTTCGTTTGAGAATCACTCGGCAAGCCATTCTCATCTGAGAATGGATTTAGAGGGGTAGGGTAAACTTTCACCAATGAGCGTCAGCTTTTTTGAGAATGAGAATGGCTTTTTGCGTTTTGGACCAGGGCCTAAGGAGGCGACGGTATCCGAGGGCTTGGAAAGTTGAAGGGCAGCGAGGTCAGCCGACAACTGATCACGCTCCATCGTCACACCCTGAAAGCGATCAGTCAGGTCCCGTAATTCTTGGTCAAGCCGGTCATGATCTTTGCCAAGCCGATCATGATCTAGCCGGAGAACCGACAGTTGGGTAGCCAGATCAGCGGAATCACGTGCCGAGGTATCAGCCGCGATCCGACGATCGGATAACTCAGCCGTAAGTGCCCGGTTGGTATCGTACAGAGAAACCAACTCGGGAATTGCACTTCGGAGTTCCGATCGTAGCCGACAAGCCTCCACGGGCCCCAACGTGAATGGGCCCGATCCATCTATCAGGCGAGTGAGCTGCTCCAAGGAACGGAGAGGGCGATCTGACGGAGGTCGAGCAGGAAGACTCCAAGATGGTCGATATGAAGCGAGAGCCGTGGTCGGTCGGATGAGGCTGGTCGTGATCGGCGTAGAAGTCGCGATCGGAGCGATCGCAGGGGTAGCCGAGCTGGAGACGGAGGGCGAAGAAGCGATCGGGCGGGCAGCCGAAGAAGACGAAGAAGGAAGAGGAGATTGGCCTGCGTCGGCCATGGTGATCACCAGAGAGGAAGTTCAAAAGTGAGTGAGTCGAACTGCAGTCGTTGTGCGGCTACAGTTAGTCTCAGGGGCGGCTGTGGTGAAGCGATCGGAAAATATTGGGACTGAAGTGGACCACACATGGCCGTTGATTGGTGACGATAGAACACCCATCAACATATGACGGTTGATGGGTGGGAAAAGGTTGATCACGATTAAGAAGAAAAGGTGGTGGCCAACGGATATTTACGACGTGGAAGAATCAGTCAAGTATGGTCGTTAAGCCCAGTCCCAGGCACTGGCGGAATGATGGAGATCACGATCACGATGGTTGTCACAATCACTAAGTGGAGTTCTCGTGGATGTAATAAGAAATAGTGACTGTCGACATGACATACCAAGGGCAGGTAACCAGCCGATCTCTGAATGGTATAGTGGTTGAATCTGGTTATGATACGAAGTTACGGCCTGATCGGCCTGTCATGCCCGAAGAGTGAAGATCAAATGATGAATGAAGATCGGGCAGGTAGATTACAGGTTGCATGAGTGATGTGAACCTTTGGTTGGTCCGAAGATGACGTGGTAAGGCCTGATCAGCCGAGATCGGTGTTGTATGGTTATCCTGACAAGGTATAAAGATCGGAAGTGTGGTTTGGAAGATGAGTTGAGTCGTGATGATGATGACCCAGAGCGTTCCCGAGGTGATCAAGGGCTGATCAGCCTGATCACCACCTGATCACCCGGTCGATCACTATGTCGATCGTGATCAGGGCCGATCAGCCTCTGATCAGCGTTGATATGCAAGGGCAAGTGAGTTCTCGGTTTGGTCGGACTATATATGAAGTGAACAAGTGCTGAAGAGCAGGTCTCAAGTGGTTTCAAGGTCGTTTGTTGAAGATCAGGATGGGTTGAAGATCTTCTGAAGAGTCGGGTCATGATCAGGGCAGAATCGGTACAGGTCAGCTTGAAGGTGCAGCCAGGATGGGCAAGAGAGTGTTACGCAACCGTGCGACGAAGTAAATAGGTTCGAAGTAAAGGTCAGGCATGAGTTGAGGTATGGTACACAGGTATAGGACTTTGCATATATAATAACAGGTTTAGATTTTCCCCCTAAAGCAAAGAGTCGCTCCGCCACGTGTGCGGTCATTGGGAGCACAGGGTTGATTAATCCCCTCTTGCTCATCTTCCCGGTTAAGACGCGCTTAGACGCATTTTGGCTTACCGGAAGACCCCCGACGGGTTTGTTTCTAGGTGATCTAACCTCACCCGCAACGCGCACGTGTTTGGAACACGTTAATAACATTGGTAAAGGTTTTGTGGAGATAACGTCTGTGGATTACTGTGGAAGATCGTGGATTGATCGCATTTTCTTGGTTTCATTATATCTCTCTCTCATTGGCTGGCCTGATCAGACGAACTTTCCTGATCAGTGCCTAGATACTGAATAAGTGTCGACCCCAACCCGTTCTCCGGTGAAGATTTCCACCCGAGGACACCCCCCGCCTCGAGAAGGTCAAACCCTCCGACCTGATCAAGATCATCCTTTTCGTCACCGAGTCCACCTAAGTGAGTGTAATCAGCCCCGATCGACGGGTACACAAGGTGAGATGAAGTTAAACATAGATCCCGACGAGCATGAAGACCGGCCAGATGGCCGGGAGGATCAGATCAGTCACCACAATGGTGATTCATCTGATTCCGATGCTGATCAGGATCGACGGAGTACCCCCTCCGATAGTTGGTCGTCCGGGCCAGTGGGTATCCGGATTCCACCACGACTTCGGTCATGGATTTGGAAATCGGCTCCACCACAGTTGAAAATATCAATGCAATATTTCACTGCAGACTTGAAGTTGAAGTTGTCTTGTGCTTGTCCAAAGTAGCTTAACAGCGCGTGCAAACCTTCCAATGTCCTTTAGTCAGCGGAGTCCAAGGCAAACAGAAAAGGGACGTAGATAATATAATGTATATTAAAAAGTGATTAGTTTCCTACGTCGCTAATCTATGCATGCGAAGTGTCTCCGCTGGTTTCAATCTCCTATGCGACCTTACTGTAACTTCTTGGTGTTAATAATAAAAAATGGTCTAAAATAGGGGAAATAGTAAAAATAGGCACTCACCTAAATTTGCTTTCACCATTATCGGAATTTACCGAAAACATTTTGTACCTTCCCAAAGTAAACTTGTTTTGGTGATATTTCAACACTCCTTCTTGAAAGTCAATTTTCGAAGTAGCTATTTTAACCCGATAGCTAGGCGCAATTCTTGTAGTCTTGGGTATGGCACTGCTTTAATCATCAAATCCGCTATCATATCTTTCGTCCCGATGTAGCTTGTCTTTATTTTATTAGTCTCGATTTTCAATGAAATAAATTTCAATCTTACGTCCACGTGTTTGATCTTCGAACTGCCTTCCTTGCTTTCGATTACTTTTATCGCCGCTTGATTATCCATTCGTAATTCCATGGGTTTTTTCACGTTCACTCCAATTTCTTGCAATAGTTCCCGGTAGCCCAGCATTTCAACCTGCATTTTTGATGCCGCGTAGAATTCTGCTTCCATTGTCGATAACGAAATGCCACCCTGCTTCTTACACATCCAGCTCACAACGATTTCGTCTAACTTGATTACTCCTCCTGTAGTCGATTTTCGATCGTCCTTTGCACCTGCGAAATCTGCGTCGCTAAATCCTTCGACCTTAATTCCTTCACCATTGCTTTCGCCAATCATGTGCAGCTTGAGAGCCTTAGTACCCTTAAGATACTTCGCAATGCGCTTGGCTAAGTTCCAGTCGATTAATCTTGGTGCATGTGTTCGTCGTGTTGCCTTGTGAACAGCGAATGCGATATCTGGCCTTGTGCAGCGCGTTATCCACAGCAAACTGCCGACTAGCGACTGAAAATTCTTAATTGTGATTTTTCCGGAATTTTTCAGCTTTTCATCGTCCTGTAGGTTCAAGTCCTCATATTCCAAAGAGATAGGGACCTTCACCGGATTTGCGTTTGCTAAGTCGTAATCTCTTAACAGGTTGTCAATCATAACTTCTTGATCAATCGTGTATCCCTTGGTTTCGTTGTATACCACACGCATTCCCAAAAATTTTGGTCACTTGTCCGAGGTTCTTTATTTCCAATATTTTCATATCTTGGAAGAAATTTTCCACGAGATTCGCATGCGCACCAGTAACTAGGAGGTCATCCACGTAAACCCCGACAATTGTAATCCCTTCTTGATTGTTGGTTACGTACAAGCACATGTCGGTAATGCATTGTTTGAGACCAAGTGATAATAACTTTTCGTGTAGCAACTTGTTCCACAGCCGACCCGCTTGTTTGAGGCCGTATAGTGTCTTGTTCAGCTTTAATACTCGCGAGTTTTGATTGTTTGAAGTTTCATTATTTGTCTCTATGCCCTTTGGTACGAAAAGAAAAATTTCATGCTCATCCTCACTCGCCTTTACATAAGCATTCGGGATGTCACCGTGCTTAGCGGGGACCTTCCATTTGACAGCCAAAGCCAATATAATCTTCACCGTGCTCATTTCGATCACTGCAGCGAATGCGAGCGTATAGTCGACGCCGAACCTCTGTTCATTTCCGCACGCTACGAGTCTTGCTTTGTATCTGTCAATCTGTCCGTTTTCATCCATTTTGGTCTTGAAAACCCATTTCGTATGCAGTGGCTTGCAGTCTTTCGGCATATCCACCATTTTCCATACGTCATTCCTTTCGAGAGCTTCAATTTCTTCCTTGATGGCTATCTTCCATTTCTCTCGGTTGGAACTCGTCATTGCTTGGGAAAAATTTCGTGGGTCGACTTCAGTAACCATGTTCACAGTGCCTTGATTTTCTTTTGGCCCTTCTTCGACTTCGTTAAGCCCTTCTTTTTTCGTCACTTGATCTTGCCTCTTTGCGTACGCTCTGGTTCCATGTCTTTCGCGTGCCCACGTTTTGGGTTTCCGTTTTTCTTTTTGCTTGGGCTTTTCAGTCGCTGCACCTTGTACCGTGACTCCTTCTAATTCTTGAACCTCATGTAGATTCTTCTTGACTTGCTCGTTCTGAACTTGATCCAACGTTTCAATATTCTTTATGTGCTGTGTAACCACAACTTTGTGTTCCGACTTTAATAGGACCTTGAAACCTTTTGTTTCTTCGATTTTTCCCACAATAATTCCTTCTTGAGCTCTGTGTGCGAGCGAATTTTTTCCGGCGTTGCGATACACCGTGCAAGGTGATCCAAAAGCCACAATATCCCCGAGATTTGGCACCTTCCCCGTCAATACTTCGATAGGAGACGCCCTTTTTCCATTTGCGTTTGTTGGACTTCTGTTAATTATGTAGGCTGCGTATTGTACAGCGTCGCCCTAGAAAGCCAAACTTATTCCACAAGAAAAAATCATGCACCGAGCCATGTTCATAATGGTCCGGTGCATCCTCTCAGCTTTTCTATTGCTTGATTGGTTTCCAGCTTCACTCACTTGTCTTGAAATACCAGTGTTCTTGCAAAAACCATCGAGGTTTTTATATTCCGCACCTCCGTCGGTCCTCAAGACGTGTATCTTGCAATTATATTGCCGTTCAAAGTGCGCCATGAAATGTTCGAATTTTTTTGCTGCGACGTCTTTAGTTTTAGCCAAAAAAACTCTCACGTAATTGGACTTGAAATCGACAAAATTTACCATGTACCGATTTCCAAAACGGTCTTTGGGCGTAATTGGCCCTTTCAGATCCGAGCACATGACCCCACCAATCCTATCAGTGGGTGCATTGGTTCCACTGTCCTTTTTGGATCGAGAGTTCTTGGTTTGCTTGCCTTGAGCGCAAGTCAAACAGTTTAAACGCCTTGGGTCGGTCAACTCAATCCCACTTTTTGGGTCTTTTGCGATTCTTTCAATCGCATCATAATTCAAGTGCCCTAGGCGCGAATGAAAGTGCATAAGGGTTCCTCTCTGAATGTCCGAACCCGTGTCATACTCTTTTTCGCTTGATTCGAGCACCGAAAACACTGTATTTTCGACCTCCTTCCTTGGCAGGTCTACCTTCACGTCAACCGAAAGAACCTTGTTAATCCTTTCGATATCGAACATGGCTTTGTTTGACGATCTGTGTATCATTATTCTTTTTCCTTGTCTGTAGGCCATTTCACATCCTTTTTCTTCCAAAAGGCCATAAGAAATAATGTTTCTTGCGAGATTTTCAACGTAATACACCTCTTCAATCCGGATATTGTTCGTAACTTCACCCGTCTTCACTTTTATCTGTATCCATCCCTTTTTGGACACGTTCAAAGTCTTGCCGTCTGCTTGGAAACACGCTCCACTTACGTCCTTTGCGTTTCGTAAAAACTTGAGTCGTTCACCAGATGCATGCTTGCACCGGAATCCAAAATCCACTTGTTTTTGTTCTGATCCTTGTAGTCACCTGATATAGTCAAGGTGAAATCAACTTCTTTCGTAATATTCCCCTTGTTTCGACACTTTTCTTGAGCGTGTCCGAATTTACCACAGTTTCCACATTTTTTCGCCTTTGGTTTGTTTTCGACGTAGTTTACTGTCTCGTTTCCAGTGTACTTCTGACTTTTGCCGTCGTTTTCGACTGCAGCGGCAAACTGACACAATTCTTCTGCTTGCCTTAGGAAATCCGTCCTCGTATGGTTATATTTAGCCATGAGGATCATCTTAAGTTCAGGTGATGCATAATGGACCACATTTTCCAGCACCAAACCTTCACTTCCTCCAACAGCTTCCGAAATCGCTACCAGGTAAAGGTAGTGTTCATTCCAACTCTTTCTTGGGTGTTTCTTGCTTGTAAATAACTTTACCGATTGGGCCGGCGTAATGGTCGTGTGAAAGGCGTTCAACATCTTGTTCATTATGTGGACTAATGTCGGGTGTTCCTTCCACCAGAAATCAACTTGCCGATTGTAGTATTTCTCGGCGGTTCCTGCCAGATAATGTCCCAAAAGATCAACCTTGATTTCTTCGCTCCACACGTATCCACATGCGGATTCAGCTATCGAAACTTGTCGTATAAACCTTGTGCCCCATTCCTTGAAACCTGCGCCAAGGCCACGATATACTTCTTTTCCATCGAAAATCCTAATGGATAGCTTGCAATCCTTGGCCGATGGGGTCTTGAACATTTGGGGTGGCGCTTGTTTGAAAGTTGGCATTGGCGGCGCTCTCATATCCGGCGGATTAAATGCTTGTCCTGGTCCCGGGTTGTAATTTTGGGCCGCCGGTCGTCCTTCATTAACATTCCGGTAGTTTTCTTCGTCTACGAAAGGCTTCTTTTCCGGAGTGCTGTCGAAAGATGCCATCCGCATCTTAGTTCCCAGCCTCATTGAGTTAATAAATCCATAATCTTCAATATTTACGTTCGTTGACTCCAACTTGTCCGATCGATCCGTAATTTTTTGCAGCATTTCTAGGAGCTTGGCTCCTTCTGCTCCGAAACCTGCTTGAGTGGCCTCCTTGGGCTTGTTTTCATCAACCTTTTCGCCCCCATTTGGGCTCATAACCTGTTCACTTTATAGGCTTTTCCATAGTAATATCCACAAAGTAGCGGAGGCAAGATAGTTGAAAATATTAATGCATAATTTCACTGAAGACTTGAAGTTGAAGTTGTCTTGTGCTTGTCCAAAGTAGCTTAAGAGCGCGTGTAAACCTTCCAATGTCCTTTAGTCAGCGGAGTCCAAGGCAAACAGAAACAGGGACGTAGTTAATATAATGTATATTAAAAAGTGATTAGTTTCCTACGTCGCTAATCTATGCATGCGAAGTGTCTCCGCTGGTTTCAATCTCCTATGCGACCTTACTATAACTTCTTGGTGCTAATAATAAAAAATGGTGTAAAATAGGGGAAATAGTAAAAATAGGTACTGACCTAAATTTGCGCTTTCACCATTATCGGAAATTACCGAAAACATTTTGTACCTTCCCAAAGTCAACTTGTTTTGGTGATATTTCAACATAGGCTGTACTATTCGACTATAGAAGCACCTCATTCGTCTCCCCGCAGCAGCGGTGGACGCAGCGGCCGTTTATTTGACTGTGCAGACAACGTTCAAAGGATCGGGTGTGGGATAATATGTGGTTGCCTTTCTCGAAAATAAAAAACTCGCAGTGCAGTGCTGGCAACTGAGTACAGTATCTAAGGTTAAGGTTATCAACCCTAGTTAATAATACAAGGTCCTTAAAAACTGTTGGAGTAAATGGCTTGTCTCAGTACATTTACCCTTCTATAAAAAGTACCTCTTATATATAATAAGGATGCATTACCCTTTGTACTCTTTGAAGAATAATAACACTCAAGAGGATTAGTGACACTGAATCCGCTACACTTGCACTTATATGTGCATACTGTAAAACCTGTATTAGAACCCCACTGGGGTTATCACTATAACCCCACCCAAACGTGGGGTTATATTCGAGGGGGGTTCTATTTGAGAAAAAAGAAAGTTGCGTCTAGCAAGGATTCATCTTGTCTTTATGTGGCATATGTGATTCCTGCTTCATATCAGATTCGATTCTTGGTCTCCACGGGATCTTCTATTCAAAATTATTACCTCTGGTTTAGGTGGCGTCATTGGTGACGAGCCTTCACAAAAGCCAAGTACACTCAGTACCTGTTGTTCGCCGTCCTCGGGATGGTCGCTCAGGAACTGCATTGCGCATTTCACAATGAAATCGGACTTGGCATTTCTACGGTACAACAGTAGCTCTTCGGCCAGTGCTTGCAGTTCTCGTCGGGATGCGCTCTCAAGTGCTATCAAAGTTTTGCCAATTTTTGACCTACGTAATTACAAAATAATTGCGCGCAAAAATTGGCGCGCTTTGCTGGCTGTGAGTCGTACGCAATACCGGTATTATTGTTATTGTTATAGCAGTCAATTTAGTCCAATTAGCTATAGGTACACGTAGCAAAATTGAGGTACATGTATCAAAAGTGAGGTACACTTATAATTTTCCTAATAAAACCGATAATTAATTTTATACACCGTACTGTTAAATTGGGTGGGGTTCTATTTGAGGGATGGGGTTATAGAGTTAACCCCAGGTCGACCTGGGGTTCTGTTCAAGGGGGGGTTCAAATCAAGGGATGGGGTTCTAATACAGGTTTTACAGTATATACGTAAAGTGTAACAGGGCTACTGTTACGCGGCTTACACTGTAAGACTGCAGTGAGGAGTAAGTAATGGCTGACAAGGGGCGAGTGATGGGTACCCTCGTTTGTTAAAGGGGTGGTCATCTCAACTCTATAAGCGTGACCAACATCTCGGAAAGGCCCCTCACCTTGCATGAAGACGTGATTATTGGAATGTGGCTGGCCGAGGACAAGGTGCCCCGCCGGCCGGGCTATGTCACTATTGGCTCAAGACGCTATATCGAGTGGCAAAACCTGGCCTTTCAGGCAACCACCGATCTGGTCAGCGAAGAGGAAAAATTGGAAAAGGACCAGACGCCGATGGTGGCTAAACCCGAGTACCGGACCCCCTCTAAGATATTGACGCGGAGCCGGCCGTCGCCGGATCCGGCTGAACGTATTGGCCGAGACTATGCCCCGATCGCTGAACTGGTTTTGCCCACCCAGAGGAAGACGGACGAACGACGGAATCGGGAGAAAGGACAAAGCAGAGTCACATATGCGGTCACCTCCGATGGCGGATGGTTTGACGACCGAGGTGAAGGCGGATCGACCCAGCCGGCCGATCGAAATTCGGAAATAGCCGAAGGCGGATCGACCTAGCCGGCCGATCAAAAATCGGAAATAGCCGAAGCTGACCAAGTCTGCATTCATGAAGGGGGCAAGCTATATGTTGAAGGCATGGAGGATCAGATGGCGGTGCTACCTGAGGTAACCACCTGCCCCC